>JAGGCT020001618.1:0-25000 GCA_017654935.2 Phymorhynchus buccinoides
GTGTGTGTGTGTGTGTGTGTGTGTGTGTGTGTGTGTGTGTGTAAGAAACTCGTTGCTTCTCAAATTCTTATAATCCGGCGACACCGGCTCTAGGCAATTTAAAAATCCTGCAATTCAGGACATCCTGCAAGGAGCATCCATGCAACCCCCCCCCTCCCCCCCTAAACCATCAATCCAGAGCTATGACATCAAAAGCTATGACATCATCAATGACATCACACATCCTGTAGTAGACCCAGGACGGGGCAGGGAAGGGGTTAAGTATCTATTAAGTAAGATAGCGTAACAAGCAGAGCGTCTGCCACAAAGAAATCCAACTCTTTGAAACCGAGGGAGAGTTCTAAGATTCTTTCTTAACCCTTTCACCGCCAGCCATTTTTCAGCCAAAAAATACCAATAAACTTAACTGGGCAGAGAAAAAGATTATCTTCAATATTGGGAATTCCTCTGTGACAAGTATAACAATAGGACTATACTAAAATCTTACCTCCCCAAATTAAGAAAATGTATAGGGTCTTCAAATAACAGGCCCTGATTTGATGCCTTTTAGTGACATAGGTGTTAAACCATTGTGGTGCATAAATGCGACATTGGCAGTGAAAGGGTTAATCTGTTTTGAGTGTCCACGAGATATAAGATGTCGTCAGATCATGCAATGTGTCAGAGTCAATCATGCCCCTCTATGACTGCCAGATAGCACAGGAGGAGGCAACTGCTATTCGCACCCCCAACCTCCCCCCAACACCTCTCTTCTCACACATCAAATCACGCAGAGCATTGTTTAATATCGGCGGTCATCGAAGGGGAAGATATCCTCAACCAGGGCGCGTATGACATGCCGCTTGTCGTGAATAAAGGCGTCCCTCTCTCCCTCCCCTCTTTGCCCCCCACCACCAGCCCCACCTCTCTTCTCACACATCAATCATGCAGCATTGCTTAATATCGCCGGTCATCGAAGGGGAAGATATCCTCGACCAGGGCGCGTATGACGTGCCGCTTGTCGTGGATAACGGAGTCCCTCTCAGTCTCTGCCCAGAATATGCGGTCCCCAGAGATGTAGGCCAGCTGGTCGTGCGACGACACCGGAAACATTCCTGCTAAACGCACAAAACAAAGGGGAACGTATTCATCAAAAACCTTTTGATCAGCGAGACAAATGACGTCACCCGAAACATTCCTGCTAAACGCACAAAACAAAGGGGAACATATTCATCAAAAACCTTTTGGTCAGCGAGACAAATGACGTCACCCGAAACATTCCTGCTAAAGACACAAAACAAAGGGGAACATATTCATCAAAAACCTTTTGGTCAGCGAAACAAACGACGACACTGGAAACATTCCTGCTAAACGCACAAAACAAAGGGGAACATATTCCTCAAAAACCTTTTGATCAGCGAAGTCAAACGACGACACTGGAAACATTCCTGCTAAACGCACAAAACACAGGGGAACATATTTCTCAAAAACCTTTTGATCAGCGAGTCAAACGACGACACCGGAAACTTTCCTGGTAAACGCACAAAACAAAGGGGAACATATTTCTTAAAAACCTTTTGATCAGAGAGTCAAACGACGACACCGGAAACTTTCCTGCTAAACGCACAAACCAAAGGGGAACATATTTCTTAAAAATCTTTTGATCAGCGAGTCAAACGACGACACCGGAAACTTTCCTGGTAAACGCACAAAACACAGGGGAACATATCTGTTAAAAACGTTTTGGTCAGCAAGACAAAACATTCTTGGTAAACACACAAAACAAAGGGGAACGTATTTCTCAAAAACCTTTAGGTCAGCGAGACAAATGACGTCACCCAAAACATTCCTGCTAAAGGCACAAAACAAAGGGGAACATATTCATTAAAAACCTTTTGATCAGCGAGACAAATGACGTCACCCAAAACATTCCTGCTAAACGCACAAAACAAAGAGGAACATATTTCTCAAAAACCTTTTGATCAGAAAGTCAAACGACGACACCCGAAACATTCATGCTAAACGCACAAAACAAAGAGGAACATATTTCTCAAAAACCTTTTGGCTACCAAGTCAAACGACAACACCAGAAACGTTTCTGGTAAACGCACAAAACACAGGGGAACGTATTTCTTAAAAACCTTTTGGTCAGCAAGACAAAATTTTAATGACGACACACAAAACATTCCTGCTAAACGCACAAAACAAAGGGGAACATATTCATTAAAAACCTTTTGATCAGCGAGACAAATGACGTCACCCGAAACATTCCTGCTAAACGCACAAAACAAAGGGGAACGTATTCATCAAAAACCTTTTGATCAGCGAGACAAATGACGTCACCCGAAACATTCCTGCTAAAGGCACAAAACACAGGGGAACGTATTCATTAAAAACCTTTTGGTCAGCGAGTCAAACGAAGAGACCAGAAACATTCCTTTCAACGTTCAACAAAATAAAGCAAGACACTTAAAAAAAAAGAAAATAATATACTTTTGCCTATCTTTAAAGTAAGCTGGTCATTAAAGGAACCTGAAAAATCTCCGTGATAATACATAAAACAAAGCTGAACAATTAAAAACAAACAATAAAAGATCTACTTTGACGTCATTATCACCAGTCCATGGATACTTAACCCTTTTGCATTCGCATTTGTTACAGACAAAACTTCTTTAAGTGTTCAGATTCTTTCACACATTTTCGGGAAAATCTATTTTTTGAAGCACACAGAGCGGCATACAGTTACTATCACTTCATTGCAAGTGAGACCCTCCTTCATACTGTGTATGAAGCCAGAACTTAGTGCGTGATGAAAATGCATCAGCGGGGGTCTTAGAGTGGGGGCAAGCTACGGGCGGTTTTGGGTGGCTTGAATACAAAGAGGCAACTTCCGACTGGGCGGTTTGGGCCGAATAAATGCAAGAGGGTTAAACTTAATGTGTTTTAAAAAATAAAAAACGTATGTCTATATTATATATAAACAACAAAAGATCATTAGGACAGCTTGTGCTGTGCGGAAACCCTGAAAAACTTCCTGGGAAATGCACGAAACAAAACGGAGCATTTTTGTCAAAAGCCTAAAGACCAGCTGGTAATATGAGGACACTGGAAACATTCAGGGGAAAGGCAGAAAACAAAGCAAAACACTAGAAAAAAAAGAAGAAAGAAAACTGACCACCCAAAAAAAAAAAAAAGAAGCAAAATATTTTGGGCTATCTTTAGGCTAGCTGGTCAAATGAGGACTTCACATGAAATAAAACTATGAAAAAAATATCCCCCCAAATAATCAATACATTTTGATATACAAGGTTCTGGCTATGAATAGCGGAAACGCTTAACTGCCGTAGCTGTTGGGTCCTCCGCTGAGGGCATAGAGCGCAGTCCACATGAACCCCCCCAAAAAAGCACATTCTGATATACAAGTACCACAGTAACAGTGATGCCCCGAGGCCCTGGTCATAGGCCATTGACCTTTTAAAATGGAAAATGTCCTATTGTGTTCTCTCCTGTCAGGCCAAATGTCTTATCAAGTTGTTAACACTGGCACGCTTTGTCTTATTGATCTCTGCAAGAGCCAGGACATTGTCCCATTGTTTTATCTTGCCCCAGGACAGTTTGTCCAATCACTTTTCGATCCTCGGTGCATCACTGAGGTTGTGGCTATGAATAGAGGAAATGCTTACTACTGTAGCTGTGGGTCCTCCGCTGAGGGCATAGAGCACAGTCCACATGAAACATTTTGATATACAAGGTTGTGGCTATGAATAGAGGAAATGCCCCCCTCCCTGAGGGCATAGAGCACAAATGAACCCCCCTCCCCCAAAAACAAATCAACACATTTTGATATACAAGGTTGTGGCTATGAATAGAGGAAATGCTTACTACTGTAGCTGTGGGTCCTCCGCTGAGGGCATAGAGCACAGTCCACATGAACCCCCCTCCCCCCAAAAAAAAATCAACACATTTTGATAAACAAGGTTATGGTCAAAGACTGTATAGGGGAAGACAAGCATCCGGTCTCTTTTCCCTATATGAGTAGTGAGGACAGAAACACTGGTTATGTCCCTTATAAACGTGACACATTTACACGTCGATAGGCCAGTTGAATTCTCCGTTCAAATTCCAGTCTGAGTTTTTGGATAGCCGCCGCTGTGAATGGTGTATAACTACCCCACTAACGATAACTCTATCAGCCTGGTTCGCTGTAACTCTTAAGTAGTCCATCTTACCCTTTTAGAATGTTTGTTATGGCTATGAATAGCGGAAATGCTTACTGCCGTAGCTGTTGGATCCTCCACTGAGAGCATACAGCACAGTCCACATGGACCCCCCCAAAAAAACAAAAATAATAAACACATTTTGATATAGAAGGTTGTGGCTATAAAGAAAATGCTTACTACCGTAGCTGGCCGGTCCTCCACTGAGGGCATACAGCACAGTCCGCATGAACCTTACCCCCAAAAATCAACACATTTTGATATACAAGGTTGTGGCTATGAATAGAGGAAACGCTTAGAGCGGGGACACATTAGACGCGGAAGGTACGCATGGAAAACCATAAATAAGTAAGAGAAAGAAGGAAAAAAGATACGGATTAGGGGAAATACGGACACGTGCGCTTATTTTTTTCCCTTCTTTCTTTTACTTATTTACGGACTGCGCATCAGATTTACGCGTCTACTGTGTACACGGCCTTACTTCCGTAGCTGTTGGGTCCTCCGGTGAGGGCGTAGAGCACAGTCCACATGGACCCGCAGAAGATCTCCTTGGGCAGGGGGAACTCGTGGGTCAGGAAGAACACAGAGCCCAGGAACAGGTAGGCGTGGCGGTAGATGTCCTGAGAGAAGAACAGGAACATCATTGAAAGCTAACTACAACACTCAACAGCATGTCTCTCTCTACAGTGATGTACCCTTGACAGGGACACATAGAGGAAAACAGGGACACATAGAGACAGGGACATAGAGACAGGGACACAGAGAGGAAAACAGGGACACATAGAGACAGGGACACATAGAGGAAAACAAGGACACATAGAGACAGGGGCACATAAAGACAGGGACACAGAGAGGAAAACAGGGATACATAGAGACAGGGACACAGAGACAGGGACACAGAGAGGAAAACAGGGACACATAGAGACAGGGACACATAGAGACAGGGACACATAGAGACAGGGGACACATAGAGACAGGGACACATAGAGACGGGGACACATAGAGACAGGGACACATAGAGACAGGGGACACATAGAGAGGAAAATGGGGACACATAGAGACAGGGACACATAGAGACAGGGACACAGAGAGGAAAACAGGGACACATAGAGACAGGGACACATAAAGACAGGGACACAGAGAGGAAAACAGGGACACATAGACAGGGACACATAGAGGAAAACAGGGACACATAGAGACAGGGACACATAAAGACAGGGACACAGAGAGGAAAACAGGGACACATAGAGACAGGGGCACAGAGAGGAAAACAGGGACACATAGAGACAGGGACACAGAGAGGAAAACAGGGACACATAGAGGAAAACAGGGACACATAGAGGAAAACAGGGACACATAGAGACAGGGGCACAGAGAGGAAAACAGGGACACATAGAGGCAGGGACACAGAGAGGAAAACAGGGACACATAGAGACAGACACATAGAGGCAGGGACACAGAGAGGAAAACAGGGACACAGAGAGGAAAACAGGGACACATAGAGACAGAGACATAGAGGCAGGGACTCAGAGCGGAAAACAGGGACACAGAGAGGAAAACAGGGACACATAGAGACAGGGACACAGAGAGGAAAACAGGGACACATAGAGGCAGGGACACAGAGAGGAAAACAGGGACTCAGAGTGGAAAACAGGGACACAGAGAGGAAAACAGGGACACATAGAGACAGAGACACATAGAGGCAGGGACACAGAGAGGAAAACAGGGACACATAGAGGCAGGGACACAGAGAGGAAAACAGGGACACATAGAGGAAAACAGGGACACAGAGGAAAACAGGGACACATAGACAGGGACACAGAGGAAAACAGGGACACAGAGAGGAAAACAGGGACACAGAGAGGAAAACAGGGACACAGAGAGGAAAACAGGGACACATAGAGGCAGGGACACAGAGAGGAAGACAGGGACACAGAGAGGAAAACAGGGACACATAGAGGCAGGGACACATAGAGGAAAACAGGGACACATAGAGGCAGGGACACAGAGAGGAAAACAGGGACACATAGAGGCAGGGACACAGAGAGGAAAACAGGGACACATAGAGGAAAACAGGGACACAGAGAGGAAAACAGGGACACATAGACAGGGACACAGAGGAAAACAGGGACACATAGAGGCAGGGACACAGAGAGGAAAACAGGGACACATAGAGGAAAACAGGGACACAGAGAGGAAACCAGGGACACATAGACAGGGACACAGAGAGGAAAACAGGGACACATAGAGACCGGGACACAGAGAGGAAAACAGGGACACATAGAGGCAGGGACACAGAGAGGAAAACAGGGACACATAGAGACCGGGACACAGAGAGGAAAACAGGGACACATAGAGGCAGGGACACAGAGAGGAAAACAGGGACACATAGAGGCAGGGACACAGAGAGGAAAACAGGGACACATAGAGACCGGGACACAGAGAGGAAAACAGGGACACATAGAGGCAGGGACACAGAGAGGAAAACAGGGACACATAGAGACAGGGACACAGAGAGGAATACAGGGACACATAGAGGCAGGGACACAGAGAGGAATACAGGGACACATAGAGGCAGGGACACAGAGGAAAACAGGGACACAGAGAAGAAAACAGGGACACATAGAGGCAGGGACACCTAGAGGCAGGGACACAGAGAGGAAAACAGGGACACATAGAGGCAGGGACACAGAGAAGAAAACAGGGACACAGAGAGGAAAACAGGGACACATAGAGGCAGGGACACCTAGAGGCAGGGACACAGAGAGGAAAACAGGGACACATAGAGGCAGGGACACAGAGAAGAAAACAGGGACACAGAGAAAAAAACAGGGATACTGAGAGGAAAACAGAGACACATAGAGGCAGGGACACAGAGGAAAACAGGGACACATAAAGACGGGGACTGTTCACCTGAATCTCCCCGTGGGGATACCAGGGGGGTGGAGGTGGGGGCTCTTTCGTACAAATAGTTCCCCCACCATCTGGAAGTTCTGTACATGTAACTTCCGCTAATCTGTCACTCTCTTTGACTCTGCCTTTTCCCTTTCCTTTCTGTCATCTACTATCTTTCTGACTTATTGGCCCTTTCTCCTGCCTTTATAACAAACAAATCTTCCCAATAATGTTCTCCTTTCAGCTCCACCGAAATCGAAAAGTGTTGCCTGTATGCAGCTGGGAGACAACAACAACATACAGTATTTATACAGCGCTAAATCTTTTTTTTTTTTTTTTTTTGCTGTCCCATCTTCTGGGCTGTTGCTCCCACGCCGCTCGTTCCGAATCCCAATTCGCAACTACACCCGGGTTTGTTCAAGTCGCAGAAACCGAGACCAGCAGTCCAAGGGGAGCGAATCTATGTTAGACCGTCAGGAGGCAACCAACCGAGGAGACACTGCACTTCTGCTGAGTCACTTCGGTGGAGTTCAGTGGAGCCTCTTCAGGACACCACCTACTAAGCCCCCTACTGATGACACTATTCTCTTAGTCGCGGAGAAATGGTCCTATAGGCAAGAGCTTCAAATTGAAGTTCAATGACAGGGAAACAGATGGGTTTTGAGGTTTGATTTGAAAGCAGAGAGGATCTGTAGCTGACGGAGGGAGAGAGGAAGTTTGTTCCAGGAGGTTGGTCCTGAAACCACAAAAGAGCGCCGACCAACAGTTGAAAGCTTATTTTTAGTTATACCTAGGGATCTGGAGAGATAGAGGGTCGGAGACTGAACGTAATGTGCGAGCTGGCGCATAAACGGAAATATTGTCGCAGAGGTAAGATAGAGCAGCTTGATGGATAGATTTGCAACAAAGAGTGCTTAGTTTATACTCAATTCTGTCTGCGACAGGTAGCCAGTGCAAAGAACAGAGACCAGAGGAAACTGAAAACCGGACACATACCTTACCCATTATGGCCTTATGGCCTGGGAACGCAGAAGAAGAAGAAGAAGAAGAAGAAGAAGTTGACCTGAAAGACGCCGGCGATGGCCACAGCCCGCGGGTCGGGGCAGACCTTCATCTCCTGCCAGCAGCCCACCTTGATGGGGACACATAGAGACGGGGACACATAGAGACAGGGACACATAGATTCAGGGACAAATGATAGAGACAGGGACACACAGAGACAGGGACACACAGAGGCGGGGACTGTTGACCTGAAAGACGCCGGCGATGGCCACAGCCCGGGGGTCTGGGCAGATCCTCATCTCCTGCCAGCAGCCCGCCTTGACGGGGCTGAAGGCCGTGGCCGCCAGGGCCAGGAACTCCGCCTCTGTCACCTGCAGGTGGAGCCCCCAGTTCAGCAGCAGGAAGTAGCGCAGCACGTAGCAGATGAAGCCCGTCTTGCGCCCGTAGCGGTCGAACCACGTCTTCTCCGGAACTTTGCAAGGCAGGGTAGGACAAAAGAAAATGAGAGAAAAAAAAAAAAAAAAAAGCGTATTAACCCTTTCTTCATTGAGGGAGAAAAATGAAGAGCATTGATGGAGAAAAATTACGAGATTATTAAAAAAAAATTATATTAACACTTTCACTGCCAGAGAGAAATTATCGATTTTCTTATTACGAAACGTAAAAAAGACCTGTTAGACTCAATCTGAGAAAATGTTCCAGAGATATACTATATTTTTCTGACTATAAGGTGATACAGACAAACCCCTATTTTACGACCCTCTGTGAAGCGACCACCTCTCATTTGAGACCAGATTTGTTGGCACAGATGCATTTTACTATATAAACGACCTCTCTTAAACAATTTCCTCTAAAACGCGACTTACGACCGCCATTTTGTTGGTTTTTACGACCGTTGTTGTCGTCTGCATAGACTTCGAGCAAAGGGAAACAACCACGGTCAAGGGCCTGAAAGCGGAGTCGCTTCCCTTGTTGTAGAAAAGATGGCTGAAAGCGTAGGAAAAGCACGAAAACCACTGACTTTGAAAAAGAAAACCACTGACTTTGGACGAGAGTGGAGGTGATTAACAGAAGTCGGCGAAGTGAAACTGTAATACATCGATTGCACAATCCTATGGAGTTGGAAAGACCCAAATCCAGTTTTAATATGTCATTGTATGTGTGCATGAAGAAGAGAGTATGAACTGTGCTGAACTTTTTCTTTCTACGGCTGCCAGTGAAAACCTCCGTCATACGACCCCTCCAATTTACGACCGATTTTTCCGGACATTTTGGAAGTCTTAAAATAGAGGTTTGTCTGTACTTTTTTCCCTCCAGATTCAGACCCCTGCGCCTTATAATGTGACTAATAAAATAGTACAAAAAAAATATAACAACAAAATCTGACATTTGGGGAAGATTTGGGGGGTGCGCCTTATACAAACAGGGACACAGGGACACACAGAGACTGGGCCTTGCAGTCCAAAAATATGGTACCTTTCCTGACTCGTCTAAAGCAAAAACCAGCTTATGCTATCAAAAGTTATGACATCATCAATGACATCACACAGCCCGTAGTAGACATGGGACAGGACAGGCAGTGAAGGGGTTAAATATTAAATCGAAAAGAAACCTGTTAGGACTCAGTCTAGACAAAATAGTAAATGACTATGAACCTTTAAACACTAGAAGGCATTCCCACGGAATCTTAAGGGGCCGCCACACACATGCGATCTCTATCCAACTGCGATGTGATCCGACTGTGACTGCAACCACAAACACATGGGTGCTTCTACAAAATCCTGAAAACCAGGCGGTCCAAACGATGTCTAACTTTTTTAATATATATATATCATGTCATTTATTGAACAACCGATAAAGTTTCAGGTAAACAGTCATTGTCATTCAAAACATATTTGATAATAAAAGTTCACGATTGAGATTGCTTGAAAATGTACTTTTGATTTCAGACAACTTTTTTTGGGGGGGTGTAAAACAGTTACTTTAATAATTTGAGGCGTGTCTCTTGTGTTCTATTAAAACAGCAGGTTTCAGGTAAACATTTTGTCATTCAAAAGAAGATGTAAAACTTTAACGATTGAGATTGCTTGAAAAAAAACTTTTTGTCCTACTTTTGGGGTGGGTGATAATGACGAGCCAGGTGTCACTTGTGTTCTTTTTTAGGACCCCTAATAAGAGAATCTTATTAGGGGTCCTAAAAAATGTCCATCACTGATAAACAAAAATCTCAGCCCAGCCCTCCAGGACCTCCACCGGCCTCCTCTGCTATCAGGAAATCGTGATGGGACATGACAGACTGGCACACACGGGCATACATGTATGCCAGGCGCTTTGCCCAGGGTATTTCCAGGGCTGCTCTTGTGTTGGTAGGACAGGTGAGGCCAGTGCCCGTCTCTGGGGTTTCTGTCTCATTCAGATGCCTTGCCCAGGTTACATCCCTGTTGCAGTTTCCAGGGACAAACTGCTTAAAAACCAGGGACAGAGACTTATGTCCAGGGACAAAAATCTCAATGTCAGGGCGTCATTAAATGTATTTTCGTGATTTAGCATAACGTCTTCGACTGGATATTTTGGATAGTATTTTTTTAAACTTTTCAGTGTCAACTTACTTCTATATATTCAAGATCCTTTCGGTGTTCAGTAACCTACGTGTAGCAGGTCTGTTAAGACAAAATTCAAATTGTCTGTTGTTTCGGGTCTCCCTGTGTTCAAAAGAAAGTTCAGCAAACAAGACAAGTGATTCCTCTACAATTTTTGTTATTCTATTCAGTTTCCAGGGATGCTAAACAAAAAAGTGGATTAACTATTTCCAGGGACAAATACCCCTTAGGAGGGACGGTAGGTAGCCCTGACATCCCCACTTTGTTGGCCCACTGCAGACACATACATGCATACATACTGTGGTATTCCTGGTGGCACATGACGACATGGAAGGCCTTCATGTTGTTGAAGAACTGGCGCTCCTTGAGCTGTCCCACCAGCGGCAGATTGAAACCCATCACCGGGTAGTTCTGAAACCACACACACAGTACAACAGACCTTTCTCCTTAACTCAGTACAGTGAGAAACCAGCTTAGCTCAACAATGAGTACCACTACAATCGCAAAAAACGGGATAGTTCACAACAATGTTTTTAACATAATCAGGCATGAAAGTGAATGAAGATCGAAAAAGAGGAAAAACCTTTCGTCCGAGAAATCCTTCCACCCACATTTTCACCTGATGTCGGAAGTTTTGTTGAGCACAAACATCTTTCTAGCAGTAAAGAATAAGATTCTTTTCAGCCGAGAAAAATCCTTCCACCCGGATTTTCACCTAACGTCCGATGTTTTGTTGACGGGTGTGTGTGTGTGCACAACGTTCCCAACAAATTTTTTACAACCACCTTTTCACCTACCTCACGTCACAAGTTTTATTCAGCGAGGAGGGGATCCGAAAATTTGGTCGGCATAAATAGCCTTCCACACAACACACAGTTTCAGCTAACATCACTACTTTTGTTGAGCGGGAGCTACTCATTTCGCCTTCCTTCGCACAATTGAAGCGAGTGAGCTAAAGCGACTTCCGGTTAACCAGTTTGAGAATCGCCAAATAGAGACTTGTAGATATAAGAATACGGCAAGATCGGTCCTTTACGCGGATTTTTTTTTTCTTCGCGGAACTTTTGAAAAATGTACGCGGATTTTCCGCGAAACGCGGAAGTCTTTCATGCCTGCATAATGTTCCAGTTCTATCAGAACATGGAATAAGAAAAACATAATTCTTTAACTCTTCTAGCACCATGTATTTTTCGACGTTCTTGGTCTTGAAAGGGAAGTCGCACCTCAATTTTTCTTAAAAAACCAGGGCCTGTATTCACATTGAGAGAGGATGAGTCTTATCATCATAACATCTTACAAGACCTTCTAAAGTAGTAGGATTTTAACTCATTCAAGTCGTTCCGGCCATATATGTCCGGAATTAATAGACAGCTGTCAATTTTATGCATTTGCTTCATGGGAAGTAAATCTGTGTGCACACCATACCTTGGTCACTTCTAAACACGCTTCAGTCCCTTAGACCACACTTTTGCCCCTGACTTTGCTTTTGTAGTGGATCGTTGTGGGGGAACCAATCGGTGTAGAGAGTTTTTTTTATATAAAGTCTATATATCAAAATGTCTGATCTACCACTTCCCTGTGTTTAAACCTGAAGCAAAAACCTGTAATCTTCTTTCATTATTTCTCCTTTTGTTTATGCATGTTTTGTTTGTGTGCATGGATGGAGTGATTTGTGAGTTCTTTGAATAATTCAAAATCGTTGCGATCCGAATGACTTAATTAGTTAATAGGACTTCTAAGATACCATGGTGATAAGCCGCATACTATCTCGATGTGAATACAGGCCCTGATCTTCAGGCAGAGGCTACAGTGTAAAAAATTGAGTTCAGGCACATGTACTGAAGAGAAGCACCATCCATGCAAACAAAGAGGGGACAAGTGTTTTAACCCTTTCACCGCCAGCCATATTTCAGTCAAAATTTTGCATTAAATTTACCTGGGTAGAGAACAAAAATCCATCTGCAGTATTGGGGATTCTTCTGTGACAGATATAAAATAAGGTCTACCCTTACTTCTCAAAACTAAGACAATAGGGTCTTTGGATAATAGACCCCAATTTGATGCCTGTTAGTGACATAGGTGTTAAATCACTGTGGTGCTAAAATGCGACATTGGCGGTGAAAGGGTTAAAATGAGCTGACCACTTGGCGGGATATGTCGCGGTCCAGGCTCTGTCCCCACTCCGTGACGCCCTGGTTATGCCTGGGCAACAGGATGTGGTAGAGGAACGCTCGCAGCGGCGCCAGCATCTGTTCCACCGGTACACTGAAGTTCACGTCGTCCAATATGCTGCGATGCCAGTAGAACCCTCTGTGCACAGAAGAAAAAACACACACACAATATCAAACTATCATAGACCAGTGTACAAGACGTTCAATACTGCACATAAAGGCCTCCAAATACGGGAAAGACAGACATATATGGAAAATGACATAATTCGCGTGACAATGTCAGTTTTCAGCGAAAGATTAGAATCTTTTAAACTTTCAAACTTCCTAATCCAAACGTCAAACCATCAAGCACACACAAAAATAAAACTTTACTTAAAACTGAGCATTCTATATTTGTTCTGGGTATTCTATATTTGGAGGACATCATGTGCAGTATTGAACGCCTAGTGACCAGTGTTCATTCTTACACCACATATGTGTGTCTATGATGCTGAAATCTCCCATCTGCAGAGGAATCATTGATCAAGCATTTGAATTTATCCTGTAGTAAATGTGGAGGGACGTAACAGCTTTTCTTGCCCTATTCTTGCCACTGACTTAGCGATCGAGGAGCCTTTCTTGACCGAAGGAAAGCTAACCGGGCTTGTTTGCCCACCGGGCATGCTCAGAGACCTACCTTAACCTTTCAACATCATACTAATTTGCATTGAATTTGAGATGCATCTTCTTCTTTTTCTTCTTCGCCATGCGTGGTCACAATCAACACTTTGATTAGTTTGCAATCAAACAAAGAAAAGGACTTTAATTAAATAAATTAAAAAAAACACCAAAATTTGCAGAGCGAAATATATTTCTAGGGTCTGGCCCTTTTTGTCAATCCATGGATAGTGATGTCAAAACTGATGATGTTAAACTAATGTGAGGTCATTACTTTGCTGACATCACTTAGTAACTAAAATTAAAGACCCTGTTGCACAGCAATTAAAATAATATCAAATACTTGATTGATAGTTTGAGGTGATTGACTCACCTCACCCCTACCCCCCCCCCAAAAATAAAATATAATAAAAAAATCTCAGTCTCTCTCTCTCTCTCGCTCTACTCTGCCTCTGTGTATCTACCTCACTCCCTGTCTTTCTTTCTTTCTGTCTCTATATCATCCTTTGCACCTCTCTCTTACTCTCTGTCTCTGTCTCTGTCTCTATCTCTCCTTTCTGGCTTTTTCTCTGTCTTTTTTTCCAAAGAAAAGGACTTTGTGCAAGATGCGTTCTTTTTTTGTGGTGTTTGCTTCGATTAGTTTGCTATCAAAGAAAAAAATGGACTTTGTGCAAGATGCGTTGTTTTCTTGTGGTGCTTGCTCCTGCTATTGACGTAACTTTGGAGGACTACTTGCTTTGACGTAAGCGTGCTCTTTTAATTGCGTAATAAGGGCAGCCCAATTAAGGCCGAGTCGCTTGGTTTTTTTTCATCACAACGTTTATTGTAAGTAGGTAAGTGAAAATTTATATCCAAACTGTTGAACGAGAATGAAACAAACGTTCATAGGTATAATTTACCCTCAAGTCATGCAATACGATCTCAACTTCACAGCATGGAATAGTGTTATCCTCTCTCTAAAACCACCAAGGAGCTGGTTATAAATTTTATTCTAATAAATATTAAGCTACAGTATATTAATAATAATAATACATGTAATTAGTAAAATTTATATAGCGCCCATCCTACTATGTAGGCTACAGGGCGCTTCACACAGAATTGAAATGGAATAAAAACATGAAACAAAAATCCAATAACATGAGCAGACAAAACAATACCGGTCAGACTTTGTTTGGCCAGTAAAAATGCACATAACAATCAGCAACAACAACTGTTGTGACAACTACTACTACTACTTATAATAGGCCTAATACACGTATGCATTGTGATTGTCACACAATTCGCAAGCATGAAATAACAGTATATATTCACAACAACATACACACATAAACAACACACACACAACCAGCACATACACACACACACACGCAGTTTTCAAACTTTAGTCTTAGAATAGGAGTTTGCAATAACTGCTATGGAAACGAGAAGGTTAGTGTCCCTATCCTTTCTTCTACGATCCCAGCGCTGAAGTGTTGGATTCCAGGCCTTACAGGTCCACTCTCCTGTTTTAAAAGGTCTTAATATAATAGGTCTTAATAGTGAGGTTCCATTGTATGTCATGCACTAATTCTGACCCCACCAAATTCGAAGATAGAATACAACAAAGCCCCAAATAGATCCCCTCCTTCTGGAAGTTCTGTGCTAGCAACTTCCTCTAATCTATCACTCTCTTTGACTGAATTTTCCTTTTCTTACTATTACTGTTCTGCCTTCTTGGCCATTCTCTTCCTGAATACTGTATTTTTTTAAAAATCAAAAAAAAAATCCTCCATATTTTCTTTTGAGCTCCTCCAAAATCGTGTTGGCTGAATGCAGCGAGGAGGTCAGAGCAAACTGAAAACCGGACACATGTATTTAACCCGTTATGGCCATATGGCCTGGGAACACAGAAGATGGAGACGAAGAAGAAGAGCACTGCAAAGCCTCACGCACCTGAACATGGGCAGAAAGTGAGGGGGGTAGACGCCGGCTTTGATTCGCTCGATGATCATGCATTGCAGGTAACCCCCATTGTTGATTTTATCCTCTGGTAAATTCTGCAGCATGTAGAACTGGCGGCTGTACTCTACAGCCTTTTTCAGGTCAGAGCATTTGTCCTGAAAAATAAAATACAGAGTCATAAATTGCCAGGAGGTATCATGTTTTTCGGACTATACATGTACACAAAATTCAGATTTTTTTCATTATATTTTCTGACTATTTTAATAGTCATATAATAAGGCGCAGGGGTCTCAGTCTCGGAAAAAAAAGTATCGCCTTATAGAATAGA
Organism: Phymorhynchus buccinoides; assembly: GCA_017654935.2. NCBI lineage: Eukaryota > Metazoa > Mollusca > Gastropoda > Neogastropoda > Raphitomidae > Phymorhynchus > Phymorhynchus buccinoides. Next base: position 15,791 of record JAGGCT020001618.1, read on the forward strand.
AAGGAGGGTTGCGATCTCCTTAACCCTTTCACCGCCAATGTCACATTTTAGCACCACATTGGTTTAACACCCATGTCACTAAAAGGCATCAAATCAGGGCCTGTTATCCAAAGACCCTATTTTCTTAATTTAGGGAGGTAAGGATAGGCCTAATGTTATATATGTCATAGATGAATTAGCAGTATTGCAGATTTTTTTTCTTTCTTTACCTAGCTAAATGTAAGGGTATTTCTTGGTTGAGAAATGGCTGGCGGCGAAAGGGTTAATAGTCATATAAAAAGGCGCAGGGGCCTCAGTCTTGGAAAAAAAAGTATCACCTTATAGAGTAGAAAGGGAGGTTGCGTTCTCCTTAAAATGACGCAAACAATGACACAAGCAAGACGTGTTTCTCTACAATCTCTACTATTTCAAGGTGGGGTACGCGCGGTCCCCACCAACACGCAGACCTGTTTCTACTCTTGGAAAAAAAATACAGAACTATCTTTCTCTTCAGTGAAATAACTGTCGATTAAAATATTCCACAGCAGTTTTCAGGTCCGAGTACTTATCCTGAAAAAACAACTTAAACGATGAGAAAGGATGAGTGGATAATTTCAATGAAATTTTCCATCTATGAAATTTTCATAGATGGAAAATTGGAATAAGGTATTAACCGATGGATATATATATATAAGCACTTCATGTGTAATTGTAGCACTGAACTTCAGTCTGACACCCAAGTTAACTACCAAACTAAGTTTTTGGACTAATCTTAAAGGCAATACATTTTTCCCTGAAGGCAACCCCTGCGCCTTATAACATGAGTACTAAAGTTAGTACTAATATACTAAGAAAATATAATAACAAAATCTGAATTTGGTGTAAAAGTTCTGGGGTGCACCTCATAATAATTACTTCTAGTACGAAAAATGCGGTAATCAGTTGTCCAGTCACCAGCGTTATGGAGAATCACATGCCAGAACATACTTTCATTCTTTCAGTTTCACAGGTACTAAATTGAACACAAAATAGCAAAGTCAAGCTTTATAATTATACCAGACACTGTTATACAAATATTTAAAACAAATGTAAGACAGGAGAAAATCAGGAACCCTACTTGTAAACCTATTAACATTAAACAAGCGCAGGGCTAATCTAAATTTGTTCAAAATCTTTGCTGGATAATGATCCAAAATTAATTTCAAAATGTCTTAGCCATCATATATATAAGTCCATCTTTTTCATGAAATACATTCCAAATTAATGATTAGATAGGAAACTTCTAGGCAGACCACCAAATAAATAAAATCCAAAAGTAACCAAGGGGAGTAAAACTAAAAGGGCTGCAAGGCCCATGTTAGCCCTAATAACTACTACTGTTTCTACAAAAGCCAGAAGATACCATGGCAAGAAGATTGACAATATGGTGCATTCTGACTATAGATCTTCGTCCTGTAAATTTGACGGGGGGTTTCTAAATTAAATAAATAAAGAATTCAATAAATGAAATGCCAAACTGTAGTACATTACTATTATTTGGGGGAGGTAAAAGTCTGAAGCGATTACAAAATCCTTAAAAAAATCATCACAAAAAGCAATAACAAAAATAAATCAGCATTAGAATTCACCATCTCTTGCTTGAAGGTTTCGCAGTTCTCCACGTGGCGGTACTGGCGGACCCAGCTGGCGAAGTTGAAGAGATTGCGATGGTTCTCGATGCCCAGTTTGCTGGCGAGACTTACCCCATCCTTCTTCAGGTGGGGTGCCGTGAAGTCGTTGCCCGCGATGATGCTCAGCTCTATCACCATCTCTTCCTCTTCAAACTGCGAAAACGTAAGGAGAGAAAATCGGTCAATGAATCAATCCATCCATCCATTCAGTCAATAGGTCAATCCATCCATCCATTCATCGATTAATCAATTTTCGCAACACCAAAAAAATCGGTCAATGAATCAATCAATTCATCAATCAAACAATAAAATCAATTTATAAACCTTGAGGTACTGAGTCTGTGACTTAAATGCCTGCATTTGATTTATACTTAGCTCTATGGTCGACTCAAACTAAAATGGAAGGAGCAAAAATTCATCAATCCATCCATCAATTTGGATAATTGACTCAGTCCACTTGACAATCTGAAACTCTGCAATGAATGAACCAATCAATCAATCAATTAATCAAAAACCCTGTAACATAATTGCCTGCTGTCTGATAGTGATACTCAGCTCTATGACCATCTCGTTCTGCGAAACAGAGCAAAAGTCAATCAATCAATTACTGAATTACCAGTGGGTAGTCAATCAATCAAACCCTCAAGCCTGTGACATGATTACCTGATGTGAGTGATGCTCAGCTGTATGCTCATGAATCTCTTCCTCTTCAGAATGAAACGAGCAATTTAAACTCAATCACTCGCTCAATCAATCGATAAGCCCTGAAGTGCTGAGCCTCTGACATAACTGTCTGCTTTGAAAAATGATGCTTAAATTTATAATATTTATAATATCAGTGTAAATTCTGATGCACAGATGTGCATTGATCAGGGCAAAAATAGTCTAAGCCAAGATGGGGCACTGCTTCTTTACACTTACTAAGTAACTTGGCCTCGCGTTGCTAGTTAGCGGGAAACGACCGCACCCATCTTCACACGTTGAAACACAGCTGTGCTGTTCAGACTACATAGTGGATGTGTTGTGAAATGTGTTAGTGGCAGTGTTTGTGTGCGCGCGAGCGCGTGTGTGTGTGTATGTGTGTGTGCGTGTGTGTATGTGTGCATGTGCGTGACTCTGTGTGTGTGTGTGTGTGTGTGTGAGGGATAGTCTATCTCTCTCCCTCTCTCTGTGACTAGAAGTAAGATAATTATCTCTTTTTATTAACCCGTTAATGGGGCGTGCAAAACGACCATTGCTAGTTCCACATGCAATATAGAGTTACAGGAAATGAACAACACTTTCGTGTTATAAAAATGAACAAACCTGACTTAAGCAATTGATCGGAATAATTACATGACATCACAATGATACGACCTTTGTGTACAATGCGTTGTGTTCAATCACTCGATTTGCTTAAATCTTTGTAGGCCGGTGTGTACACTAAGACTCTCTCTCTCTACCACCCACCCTTCTCTCTCTCTCTCTCTCTCTCTGTGTCTCTCTCACACACACACACACACAGTCTTTTTGGTTTTCTCTCTCTCTATCTCTCTCTCTCTCTCAAATATTGGCACAAACTGATAATGGCACAAAACACGCTTACACACACATACACACATGCAGACACACATACACAAACACACACACACATGCGCGCGCACGTGCATGCACACGCCCACACAGGCACGTGTGCTACTAAATTATGCAATGTTTCAATAATAAATTCCTGATAATTATACATGTATAATGTATGTATACATATTGAGTCAAGCAAGGTAAACAAATGATAATGCGGTTTCTACCAAACATAGGCCTTCGATTTTTTATGAGAGGATCAGCATATTTCAGAGTGCGTGCGTGCGTCTGTCTGTGTGGGTGTGTGTGTCACTGTGTGTGCGTGTGTGTATGTGTATATTATACCAGCTCACAAGCTCGCATACTGACTTTGAACATTCAAATGTACAAGACAATGCTTATGAACAAAGCAAAAAAAGTTTTCTGTTATTTGTTTTTAAGTGTTAACATAAAATTGGCATTTCACATTTCACATGGTTTAGAGCTGATAGGTTTATCTAGATTTACACTCACTCAATTAAGTCACAAAGTTTAACGAATACTTCCAGTATACATGGGTATAAGTGTTTAACATCTTATTCGAACTACCTCTCAACACCTTTAGGAAATCGAAATATTCTCCATCCTTTTTTTCTGCGAGTTTTTGCAATTGTTTGCTGCACACCATGCACTGCCACCTTTCGGGGTTGCCATTTTTACATGAGTAAAAGAGCAACACAAGCTGTGGAATAGAGCAAAGAAATCTTGCAGCCGGCAGCTTAACGCGCGCGGGTGGAGAGGAGTTGGTGGGCTGGCGCGGACAGGTTTTGGGTGCCAGTAGTCTGTCATTATATATGTATATAGGGTCATTGATCAGGGCTCCCAGGGACCCCCATTTGAGGGTCTATGAAGTACTAAAATTCAAAAAGACCCATGCACTAGAAAAATTCATTCTTAGTATTCGCAATGCCGCTGGGACCCTCTATCCCGCCTCTAGGACCCTCTACAGAGCTTAATCTAGGATTTCTGAAAAAGGGGGGCAGTCCCCCCCTCATATCAAAAAATGGGGGGCACCCCCCTTTATCCAACCCCACATCACATACATAAGAACCAGTACCTCCCCCACCCTCGTACACAGACTTTAACACCTCGGCCACTTTTTCAACCAGTCATTTTGGAACCGATGTTTGTTCCTTTGCACTGCCACTGTTGTCATTCTTTTCCGACGTTTTAGATGTAGAAGCCTTTTCTTTGAGGTCTTCACACTCGCTTGGAACAGGATTTTTTTTTTTTCACTATCTCTCCCCGAAAATCAAAATCAAACAGGGTCCCTCCCTGCCCGCTTCATTTTGAAGAACATTCAAGATGGCGGCCGAAACTCTCGCAACTTCCTGTCGGTAGAACGAGAAGAACGCGATTGGTTGATTAACACTAACATTTTGTCAAGAACCAATGAAATGTCGAGAAATCCTTCGCTCATGCTCGATACTTTCAGTTTGTCCAGACGACGGGTTTAGCAGACGACGAAGGTCTTCCCGCATCGATCGGTAAAAACTGCGGGCCGTTCTGCAAATGTGCGGGACTCGGCCCGCTCCCTGTGCCGATTATCGCGGGAAGGAACAAAATTTCGGGGGATTTGACCAATCCCGCGCTCTAGATTACGCTCTGCCTCTATTGAATTTGAATTGTGTAAGTGAAGGAGTCCCTGGGACCGCTTGTTTTGCGGGACGATTGGGAGCCCTGGATCTGTGATGCTCAAGCCGACCCATTGGATTCCATTCTGGTGTGTCACAAAACATTGCACATTTTCAACTGATGCAGTTTTTTCAAACTAAATCAAAGCAATGTTAAAAAATCATAAAGAGAGACCCCTTAAAATAAACATCCTGATGACCCTCTAAAAATCGAGGCATATTTCATGCGCTGATTTTGATCCCCTGATTTTGAATAGAATTAACACTGTAAACACATGTGTACACACACACACCACTGTAACACTAACAATTTCTTCCTTTGGAAACAGGAGACAGCAAAAATCAATAAATCATTAAAAGGATCAATAATGAATGAATCGGAATGAAATTGATTGATTGCCAGAGCTCTCAAAATAAATTTCTTTTCCCTTGGATTTAGAGTATACTGTATATACACTAATAGTCACTATGCAAATCATTCAATACCTGCAGCATCCTCTGCACTCCTTTAGCGCTCACCACCCCACACAGCAGTTTCTGCGGCTTCCTGGGCAACTCCAGGGGCTGGCCCAGGCCCAGGTCCCCGCCCATGTCAAACAGAATGTTGGGGATGAAGGAGCAGTCCTTGAACACGCAGAAATCCGAATCGTTGCTGAGCACGGCGAATGCCTTCTCCCGCTCCCTCATGTCCCTGGCCAGCCTCAGGTCGGCCTCCCCCATGGGGATCTGCACCACCTCGCAGCCCAAGCTGCGCAACGTCTTCACGAACTGCATCTCCAAACACACGGACCTCATGATGGCCTCGTCGGGTAGCTCCGACACGTGCCCCTGTCCCGCGCACACCTTCAGGATGTCCCGCTTCGTCAAACACTCGGAGCGAAACCGGAACTTCCAGGTGTCAAATTTCTGTTTCGTTTCCAGCTGCGAAGCGCCTTTGCTGCCGTCGATGTAAAAAACCAGCGAAATGCTCAGGTCTTTCAAGTCTTTGATGAGTTTCGTGACGAAAGCGTCGATGGATTCGTATTCGGCTCCCAAAATGCGCAGGTACTCATTCTGCTTGACGGAAGCCAGGCTCTTCCACAGAGAGCGAACGAGCAAGTGTTCAAAGCTGAAAAAATCCACGAGGATTTCGATGCCGTCTTTCTCTCTGGCGACTTGGATCAGGTCGACAGTCTGACTGCACTCCTCTTTGCGTTCCAGAATGGCAGTCAGCAGGCCTCGGATTCCCATGATGATGCAGAAAGTCGACAATTGGACCGGAAAACTGGGCTTGAGAATGTCCACGCACACTTCACCTCACCTGCAACACAGAAGACATTACTTTTATTTTTAAGCACAATTTGTCAACTTGAATAAAAAAAATATTGATTGTAAATTGATGATGAAGGGTGTGAACAATCTGACTGGAAAATTGAGTTGTGCAGAGAATTGTTTTAAAAAATATATAAATTATAATACTAATATTTTTTTTATGAATAAACAATATCCCTTGCCACATAATAATTATTCTTCATGAAAAATACTCTCTTCTGCTTATTTTTCTTTGGTCATCCCCTAGGCTAAAGTGTGTGCATTTACTTAGAAATGTACATTATAAAGAAGCTGGCCACCACCACAGAAGAAAATGAAGTCCTTCCACCAGGCAACCAACTTCAACAAGTTAATCTCTATTTCAGTATTTGAAAGATCAACCTAGCAGTAGCAGTAGCAGTATGCTGCTAACAGTAACATCGCCAAGTAAAAAAACCACTTGAAAATGCACTGATAAAACACGGACGAAAATGTGGATATAGCCCGTAAATCTCTTCTTCTTCTGTGGTGGTGACCAACTTCTTTTAAATAGAAGTAATTGTACACACTTCTTCTTCTTCCGATTGGGGATGTTTATCCTGCCCCACACCCAAAGTCTTCGGTTAGATTATGGGGTGACCATAGAAAAAGAATCAGAAGAGAGATCATACTTCATAGGAAAAAAAAGTGAATACACATACATCATGTATGCAAACTTTCAGACTGGCTTAGATAGTTAGAATCAATAGGAAAAAAATCAAGCAAAAGAAACTGGGCTGGGAAGGGGAAAACTACAGGGAGCTGCCGGCAGCTACTAATTTTCACGTTCGCCCCCAGCAAGCTGGGAACTAGCCAACCCTTGACACTTCATAAGGCAATGCCCAAGCCCCAACCAAAAAGACAAAGAAAGACAGAACATCATGGAGGGACTGGGGTAGGCCCCGGTAGGGAAGTTTGTTGAAGGTTTCAGTGCTGGGTTGTGGCTGAGAGCTCAGTTTTGCAAACAAATAATGAGCAGTTGCATGAGAAATTGGGCCACAAGAATAATAAGACGATGAAGTTGCAATCGAAAAAACCCCGATAACTTACCTTCTTGGACAAACACACTGTAACTGTCCACCACCAGCCCCTCACCTTCTAGGCTAATGACTTCGTGGGTAAATCCTTGCTGTACTATTTTAGACTCAATTGCAGCTAGTTCGAAACCGGTATACTGTTTAACTTTTTTAGGCAGACATTGTGGTCACACGCCTAAACTTAACAATTGAACTGACGCCACTGACAGGTTACTATAATTTATTATCGTCTAGACTATTATATTCAAACTTTACAACACGAATTGTAAACACAACACCTTCTATGAATCGGACATAGTACAAAAAGATATAAATAAGCTTATTGAATGGTCTGAGAAGTGGAAATTGTATTTCAATGCTGCCGAATGTAAAGTTATGCATTTAGGATTCAAAAATCCACAGAGGGAATATGAAATAACTCATGGCACAAATAGACATAATATATTAGAGACATGCACAGAAGAAAAAGACTTAGGGGTGATCTTTGATCCTAATCTTAAGTTTGACAAACATATCACAACAGCTGTTGGCAAGGCAAATAGAATGCTGGGGCTGATTAGGAGGACTTTTTCAAGAATAAAAAATAATGTGTTCATAAACCTGTATAAAAGCTTGGCGAGACCACATTTAGAATATGGGAATCAAATTTGGAACCCATATCTCAAAAGACAGTCTGTGTCAATTGAAAGATGCCAGAGGAGAGCTACTAAACTGATAAAATCTCTTAAAAATAAAGACTATGGTGAAAGGCTGCGCAAGCTGGATTTGCCATCCTTGAAATACAGGAGGCTGCGAGGAGACCTGATAAATGTTTATACAAATGTTAACAATACTGACTTTACTAACAAAAGATTGTTTCAGCTCTCGAACTATTCGAAAACTAGAAACTGTGAATTAAAAATACTAATACAATACAGCAGAACTAATATTAGAACACATTTTTTTGCTAACAGAGTTGCCAAGTATTGGAATAACCTCTCTGCATAAATCAAGCTTGCACCAAACCTTAACCAGTTTAAAAACCTCCTGGACAAAGACCCTAAATTGACAGAACTGAGATACCAACATGACTGATTGAGTCATCAAAAACCGTCACAGCCGCTGTGCCCAATACTACAAAAACTAAATTGAAAGGGCACTTGAGAGGCCGCGAGGCCTAGTTGCCCTCATTACCCTGACCTGACCTGACCTGATCTTCTTTTACAATGTAACACCACTAGAAAATCAACAGTCGAGATCGAGAGTCATGAACATGAGGGGGTGTCTAAACACTAAACGACAACTTTTAGCCTGCTGTTTAGACCCCCCCCCCCCCCCCCTCATGTTCATGATTCTCGATCTCAAAGTCTATTTTTCAGGGAAGCATTGCCTCTCCCCTTCACCCCTCACTTACCAAACGCTATGCCCAGCCAAAGACTGTCCCAGCTAGGGACAATTAAAGTGGTCCTACTGAATTAAAGTCCTGCTTTTCAGGTTTTATGGGGGTTTGTAGAAGCACACATGCATGGATCTATCACCATGCCCCTCCAAGCTTGTCGAAAATTCCCCTTAGGTCATTTTCTTTTTCTTTTTTTGTTTGTTTCCTTTTATTTGCCTTATGGCTCCAAGTGGGAACCAAAACTAACATTTACAATCCGGAGTCAGATAATCTTTGCTCAAGCATGCCCCTCGTCAGACCACCCCCCGGCCCCCCCACCCCTCGTCACCCAAACTTGCCTTTCACCAAACCATGCAGAAACTGCCGCTAAACTGGACTCCCCCCGTTTCTACAACATAACCATAAAAAGATGATGGCGGTTGTCCAGAGAAAGAAGAAGTCAGAAGGCAAAATCTTTATATTAGACACTGTCAAACCTAAGAGAAAGAAAATGTCATTTTCTTATAGAGTACTAACAGGTCTATGCGTTGTTTGGGTACGCGCGTACCCCTTGAAATCGTAGAGAAATCACGTCATGATTACGTCAT
>JAGGCT020000161.1:0-12500 GCA_017654935.2 Phymorhynchus buccinoides
TGATTTGTAGAGTGTGTGTGTGTGGTGTATGTGTGTGGCTGTGTGGGACAATTGGTATTACAAATATTGTCATTCGTTGCATTGATCTGTTTGTTTTTTCATCTATATTTTTCTTAAACAAAGATGTAAACAAGACGTATATTGTGCTTATTCTTTTTTCCAACATTAAAAAGATTCGTTTCGTTGTTCTCTCTCTCTCTCGCTCTCTCTCTCTGCTCTTCTCTCTCTTCTCTCTCTCTCTCTCATCTCTCTTCCTCTCTCTCTTCTCTCTCTCTCTCTCTCTCTCTTCTCCTCTCTCTCTCTCTCTCTCCTCTCTCTCTCTTGACGTTTAAAATTGTGCCATTTATTTTCTTCGCACATTTGATTTATATGTAAAAATTATGGTATGTGTTAAAGTGCTCCTGTAATCTTCTCTCTCTCTCTCTCTCTCTCTCTCTCTCTCTCTCTCTCTCTCTCTCTCTCTCCTCTCTCTCTCTCTCTCTTCTCTCTCTCTCTCTCTCTCTCACTTTATGATCTGCGCAGCACCGCCGAGATTGGTGTAGTTATGTATGAATATATCTTGCTTAATATTTTGTGTTATGGATTTTCCCTCTTTTTTTTGTTTGATTTAACAATTTCCCCTTCCAACTGTTCCCTTTGATATGGGCAGATGGGCCCGGTTCATTAAAACGTTGTTCTTGTTCTTGTTCTTGTTCTCTCTCTCGCTCTCTCTCTCCTCTCTCTCTCCCCCCCCCCCCCTCCCCCCCCCACCCCCCCACTCCCTCTCTATCTCTCTCTCTCTCTTCTCTCTTTCTTTCTCTGATGCAAATAAACACTATTGCATGTGGCTATGTCAGTAATTCAGTCTACCGACCCATAATTGTGAGTGTTCATGAAGCACAAGGCCATTGCCGGCACCACTAATGTCTCGGTACTCTAGGATATTATAGACGTTCAAAAGGACCTGACCACAACCAGCGCACAACACATGTTTGATAAACTTTACAAACGCTCGGGTGGCATGCCTGGTTTAGCAGGGACAAGGCTTTTTGGTGTGACTGCAACAAATGCCAACATACACACACACACACACACACCCAACACACACACACACACACACACACAAACACACACAACACACACATACACACATACACACACACACACACACACACATACACAACACCACACACACACACACACACACACACACACAACACACCACACACAAACACACACACACACACACACACACGTACATACACACCAACAACGACAAACAACATGCAGTTATCTTTGATTCTTCGAAATCAACATCAAAGCGCACCCACACGTGAGCATTCAAAGCGCACCCACACGTTAGCATCAAAAGGCGCACCCCACACGTTAGCATTCAAAGCGTAACCGCACGTTAGCATTCAAAGCGCACCCACACGTTAGCATTCACAAACGCACCCAACACGTTAGCAATCAAAACGCACCCACACGTTAGCAATCAAAACGCACCCACACGCTTAGCATGCAAAACGCAAACCCCACACGTTTAGCAATCAAAGCGCACCCACACGTTAGCATTCAAAACGCACACACACGTTAGCAATCAAAGCGCACCCACACGTTAGCAATCAAAGCGCACCCACACGTTAGCATTCAAAGCGCACCCACACGTTAGCAATCAAAGCGCACCCACACGTTAGCATTCAAAACGCACCCACACGTTAGCAATCAAAGCGCACCCACACGTTAGCAATCAAAACGCACCCACACGTTAGCAATCAAAACGCACCCACACGTTAGCATTCAAAACGCACCCACACGTTAGCAATCAAAACGCACCCACACGTTAGCAATCAAAGCGCACCCACACGTTAGCATTCAAAACGCACCCACACGTTAGCAATCAAAACGCACCCACACGTTAGCAATCAAAGCGCACCCACACGTTAGCATTCAAAGCGCACCCACACGTTAGCATTCAAAGCGCACCCACACGTTAGCATTTCAAAACGCACCCACACGTTAGCATTTTGCTTCGCGAAAAGAAATATTGCGGAAAAAAACCCTCTGTGCATTGCAAGTACTAACCGAGTGTTCTTTGTACCAAAAACAGCGGAATGCTTGTACTATCATCACCGTGCCTGTACTAACATCACCGTACCTGTACTAACATCACCGTGCCTGTACTAACATCACCGTGCCTGTACTAACAACGCTCCATCAGTGTAGGACACGTGCTAACCGGCAGTTGGTTGAACTAACAATACTTGGCTGACTAATTGTCTGTCTGACGTGGGCAAAGTCACTACGTAAACAACAGGAGATTACTGCGGAAAAAAGAGCAAGAAATAAACAAACAAAAACAAAACAAAACACTCACAAAATTGGATTGTAGAGGGGAAGTATTGTTTGTTACTCCTTTCTCTATCTTTGCCTTTAGTTCTTTTCCTAGTTGTGTGTCCATGTTGATAAAGGCGCATTCGCCGAAATATCCAGATGTTTTGTTGTGTCTTTTGTGAATAAATAACGTCACTTTACATTATTTCGTTATGTGCCTTTTTGTTTGTTGCACACAAACAAGATGAAGGAAGAAAAAACAAGATGAAAAAAAAAAGAAAAGAACAATACAAAAATAAAGACTACAAGGAAAGAAATAAAGAAAGCACTGACAAAAAAAAGTCACAAAAGAACGATACGAAAATGGGAAAGAAAAAATAAGTCGAGGATTAAATAGGAAGAAGAGGGAGAGAATAGGCAGGGAAAAAAGTTTGAAAAAGAAGAAGACAGAAGAAGAAGAGGACGAAGAAGTGGGAAAAGAAGAAGAAGATAATAGAAGAAGAAGAGAAACTAGAGAATAGGGCAGGGAAGAAGGAGAACAAGAAGAACAAGATAAGAACAAGAAGAAACAAGAAAGAAACCAAGAACAAGAACACGAACAAGAAACAGAAAGAACACACAAGAACGAAAGAAGAAGACAGCTAAGAAAGAACAAGAACAGAAGAACAAGAACAAGACATACGAACAAGAGCGATGGTTGCGATGATGATTAGATGTAGAAAGAACGGAAAATGAATAGAAGAAAGAAAAGTAGAGGAATAATAAGAACCAGAAGAAAGAAAGAAGAAGAACAAGAACAAGAATGAGAAGAACAAGAAGAAGAAGAACAAGAACAAGAACAAGAACAAAAGAAGAGGAGTATGAGGATTAGAGGATGAGAGGGCAACGCTTCAATCTTTCTGTGGTGTCTGTTAGTTCTCTCTCTCCCTCCCCCCTCTCTCCCCCCCCCCCCCCTCTCTCTCTCTCACTCTCCCTCCCTTCCTCTCTCTCTCTCACTCCCTCTCTGTCTCTCTCCCCCTCTCTTCATCTCTCTCTCTCTCCCTCTCTCTCTCCCTCCCGCTGTCCTCTCTCTCGCTCTCTATCTCCATCTCTCTCCCTCTCTCTCATCTCATCTCTCTCTCTCTGTCTCTCTCATCTCTCATCTCTCTCTCTCCTCTCTCTCTTCTCGCTCGCGATCTCTTCTCTCTCTCTCTCTGTCTCTCCCCTCCCTCTATCTCTCTTTCTCTCTCTCTCTTCTCCTCTCTCTCCTCTCTCTCTCCTCCTCTCTCTCTCTCCCTCTTCTCTCTCTCTCATCTCTCTACTCTCCTCTCTCTCTCATTCCTCCCCTCCCTATTGTCCTCCGTTGGTATGTCAGTCTGAAGATAGCAAAACAATATTACAGTACCCCGTCAGTAGACATCGACTAATAGTCAACACGGGTCTGTCTTTGTCTCTGAATGGGTCTTTAGTGATTGAGTCAAGCTCTCTGTAAATTGTCACAAGGGGTTAAGCGATTTCCTCTTTACACACTATGGTGCGTACATTGTCCTGAGCAAGGACAGCGTCGGAAACACCATCTACACGATGGGGGGTAGATGCAGTGGTCATTTAAAGTCTGCAGATTTCAGATCTCATTATACTTTTGACGTTTCTTATGCTTTCCTACCGTAGCTGCTTCACTCCTCCCCTGCGACGTCATTGCACGCTCTGTCCTATAATGACGCACAAGTACTGCATTTTATGCCTTATAAAAAAATGTATGGTTTCTCTGGCTTATGTCAAAACTGTAGGTGTCTGAATTTCTTTTTGTTACAAAGTTTACTGAATGTGGACAGTTTTCTTCAGTTTTATTAGGATTCTACCCTTTAGGTAGAACACCTATTGCATTTTAAAGAGTTTTTTCTCCTTCTTTTTCTGTCCATTTTTGGTCCAGTTTGGCTGATATTTTCAGGAAAGTTGCAGGGCATTAAGTGATTGCCAAATTAGTCATATTAAATTATTTTGCCAAACATTCGGCGAAATATGGCCAAAAAAACACCAAAATCGGCAAAATTTCAAACTTCAATATCTCAAAAACGGCTGAACAGATTTCGTTCATATTTTCAGAATTTTGTTCTAAAGGGTACATTTTGCGACATATACTGGTAGATTATGGAACCGGGAGTATGAACCGGAAGTGCCCCCAGCTATGTCTCATTGGCAGCTTTTACCTTTGTGTTCACGGAATAGTCAAGTACCGGAAGTGACGTCACAAAACTAACATTTGGATTTTGTAGCCCTTACTCTGGCCAAGGTCTGAAAGAAATAGGTTGATGATATGTTAAACAGTTTGGAAGTTATTCAAATTTATGTAAATTGGGTTGTGTCACTTTCACTTATTTTCATTTATGGATTTTTAAATTCTCCATCGAATCTCGCTGAAATTTGCAGGACAATTGAAGGATGCTATACTCATGCTAAATTGTCAATATAAAACCAATTTGGACAAAATGTGGCAGAAAAATGTCAAGTTTTGCCAATTTTTAATCTTGAATATCTCTGAAACAGCTGCACAAAATACAATCATATTTTCAGTATTTACTCAGGAGTTACGGTGCAACAGTTCCGTTTCAAACCTAAAACCAGAAGTGGGTTGGAAATGGCCAAATTTGGGTACATTTTTATCTTCAATAACGGCTGCACGAAATGCATTCTTATTTTGTGTGATTCATTAAAGATTAACACTTCTGGTATCAATTAGGGAGAGAAAGGCTGGAGGAGGGGAGAATCCTGTCATGTTTGTTCTCAAAGGCAAACATAAGCCCTCTAATTAAACATTATGACTGATTTTTTCAGCCAGGTTAAGTCAAGCAATCTCATCTGAAGGGATTAAATAATTTCTCTTTGCACACATGTCGTTTACATGATATTGAGTGGGAAATGTCTGGGACTAAACACTACAAGCTACATGGAAGATACAGAGATACAGCGGTCATTTAAAGTCCAAGAGATTGACAAATTTACTACTGTTCAGTTTTCCGTTTTCCTGTAGTAAAAGTAACCAGAAAATTAGGCTTTTCTCATTGACGACATGCTTAGTCATAACGGTGCATTGTTCTTCATCACAATAAAACAGAGCATGTCTACTGACCACTGTCACTTTTCTTACTTCCACACTCACCACTTTTTAAAAACAAATTCAAGTGATTACAGCTAAATGCTTAAGAGAACTAACCTACATACTTGGTTCATTTAGTTCATATTTTACAATACTGAATTGTCTACATAAACTTTTATTTTTTAATCTCTGAATTCTTAGTAACTTGCTGAAAGAAAATATATGTCTTATTCTCAAAATCGCATATTAGTTTATAGATTAGCCTAATTATTTATCGGGACCCTTGGCTTAAGGACACAGATTGAACATTATGAGCAACAACCATGTGCAGCATTGCTTTCATAATCCATGTTATAGTGGGGGTAAATGTGGTATTAGGAAGTTATCATCATTTCTGAAAATCATAGATCATTTTATGCTTTGATATATAACTTGCTTGATAACTTTGTTTGACATACCCAAGACATTTGTCGTTTTTCTTATGTTTTTTACAATCTTCAAATAATCAAACTATGATATTGCTAGTATTTGATGTTTTTAAGATTCAAAGTGTCTGTTTTAATTTACAATTACGTTTGTGGCACACAATACCTAGACATATATTTCGAGCTGCATGTCAAGCTTTGCTAACAAACAGGTTTGAAGAAGAATGGATGCTGCCATGAATGGACACAATGACACAAACTATCCTTATTGCAACAGGCCCTATCTTAAAGCAATTCACAGTTGAACTTGTGATGATGCCTGCAAGGAAGATGCCTTGATATGCTTAACATGATGTAGTATGAAGAATAAATTGGAATTACTGGCATGCCTGACATCAATTGTTTATGTTCATAACATGGTGCCTATTCCGTGCCACTCCCTTGCAAAGTACATAAGGAAGAGCCTCCCTAACAGAATCACTCGCCAAGTAAATATTTTCTCTCGCCTACATTATCCTGCTCTTTGTTTCCTTCTGGAATACATATTCGCTACAGTCGTGCATCCGGCCTCAGTAAGATTAGATTGAATGGTGTTTGACTGTGTGAAACGGAAGCAAGATGGGTATAATGCTACTTGTTTGCCATTAGTTCTGCATGTAAAGCGAAACTTAAGCTGATCGAATGAAACAGGTTCATACAACGTGTATGTTTGAAAGACAGTCTCTGGTCCTTTACTATCTGCCCCCAACCCCAACCCCACTCACTTCATGCCCATTAGCCTATTAAACAGGTTTGGCAATAATGATGGGACCATATTGGTGGATTTTTGTTCTTTACATTATACTATTGGTTCTCTGTAATTATCTCTCTCTCATCATCTGTCTCTGTCTATGTCTCTCACTCTCTCACACAGATTGTAAAAGTAGGCTTCGTCTAATCTTAACCCTTGAAAATAGTTCCTAATGTTTAGTGTTCTCTCTGTCTCTCTCTCTCTGTCTCTTAATATATAACCACTATATATATATCTGTCTCTGTCTCTAACTTCTCTCTCTCTCTCTCTCCTTTTCTGTCTCTCTCTCTCTCTCTCTCTCTCTCTCTCTCTCTCGTCTGCTTCTTCTCTCATCTCTCGTCTCTCATGGCTCTTCTCATTCTCTGTCTCTCCCTCTCTCTCTCTTAGGAAAGAGCAGGTGAAAAGAGAGGAGGAAGCGTTACGAGAAAGATTGTTCACTGAACAATTTTTTTTATTTTTATTTTATTTTATTTCTAAATAGTTGTCTTTCATTATTGTTTCTTTCATTAAGAATAGACTGATTTTCTTCATTTGCCTACAAAAATGAGTTATGTTATTTGACAGTATCCCCTTGCCATAAAGGCTTATGTATGCTAATGGCAATAAAAACTATTTGATTTGATTTGATTTGATTATCTCTCTCTCTCTGTCTCTCTTTGCGCCCCTCTCTCTCTCTCGGTCTCTGTCTCTCTCTGTTTCTCTCTCTCTCTCTCTCTCTTAAACGCTCGCTCTCTCTCTCTCTCTTGCTCACTCTCGTCTCTCTCTCCTCCTCTCTCTCTCTCTCTCCTGTTTGCTTGTGTACAAGTGTTGATTTATAATTGCACATGGTTACTTTGGTAGATCACAGTTTTGGGAATTGGTAAAGTTCACATAAAAAATATGCTGAAAATCACTCAAATGTTCTCCCTGACGGTAAACGAGTTCTAAAGGAAACAAATGACTGAACTGCATCAAGCTGATTATTGAGTCAACGTTGCATCAATATTCAAATTTCATTTGGACCTTTCTAAAGTCGAATTGTCTTTCTTCTTTCTTTCCTTCGTTTTTTTATATTATAAATAACAAGACTGCATAAGTATAAGTACAATAAGTGAAAAACACAACATTCCAGCTTATTGCGCATTGAATATGCACATATTAATCAAAATAAAGAGCATCATAGAAGAACTTAAGAAACAGAACAAGATATGCTGGTTGTCATGTCGATCAGTTGACAATGGAGGCTGATACGGTTGTAACACAGTTTTATTAATTCAAGATGCACAGATAAATGTGCAGGCCCTCATTGCCATTTAAAGCACGCTATTTAATGTAGAATTAGAGCACAAAGGATTATTTTTTCCCATCACATATCAATGCAATGTAGTCCATAAGATGCTGAGGATTTACTGTGCTGGAAATAAATATTTGCACCCTTGCTGGCAACGGTGATTTTGGCTCTACATGAGCAGACTAGCCCATTGTGTGACTCGTGATTGTAATGAACTTGTTTTGTATATGCTCAGGCACATAAAATTGCATGTAGCAAGACATAATTGTACATTAACCCCAAAAAGCTAATGTAGTTGGATTCGCAAGTGGTAATGACCGTATTATGGTGACGTCACAAACCACCAGCTGCGAAGGTGTTTCCCATCATTTTATGTTAGGGGAGGGTCTAAGGTACATGTGTGCCAAAGGACATGCCTTAACCATAATGTGTGTGTTTGCAATTTGCCATTCATATTATCCCATAAGCGGAAGGACTATTTAGTCTATCATTCACTAACGGCTTTTTTCATGTTTCGTGTTTCGTTTTTTATTTTTATTTGTTTAAATTAATTGTTTTAGCTATTTCTTCCTAATATAATAGCGCGCGGATGTATGTGATGATTGTGTGGATGTGTTTGTGTGTGTGCATTGTGTGTGTGTGTGTTGTGTGGGTGTGTTGTGTGTGTGTGTTGTGTGTGTGTGTGGTGTGTGTGTGTGTGTGTGTATGTGTGTGTGTGTGTGTGTGCGTGTGCGTGAGTGCGTGTTGTGTGTGTATGTGGTGTGTGTGTGCGTGTGGTGTGTGTGTGTTGTGTGTGTGTGTGTGTGTGTGTATGGTGTGTGTGTGTGTGTAATGTTATTTTTTTGTGTGGTGTTTGTGCATGTTGCGTGTGCGCGCGCGCGTCCGCTGCGCGCGCGCGCGCGCGACGCGTGTGTGGTGTGTGTGTGTGTGTTTGTGTGTGTGTGTTGTGTGTGTGTGTGTGTTGTGTGTCTGTCTGTGTCTGTTCTCTATCCACCCCTCTGTCTCTCTCTTGGTCTCTGTCTCTCTAATTAGCTTATCTTATTACCCTGAATAAGTAACATCGTTCGTTCGCTCTCCTCTCTCTCTCTCTCTCTCTCTACATCTCTATCAGCTCTCTCTCTATCTCTCTCTCATCTCTCTGTCTCTGTTCAGTGTGTCTTGTCTATCTATCTGCATGTATGTCTCTCTCTGTCTGTCTTTCTCTCTCTCTCTCTCTCTCCTCGTCTAGCTCTCTCCTCTCTCTCTCGCTCTCTCTGTCTCTGGTTCTGTGTCAGTGTCTGTCTGTCTATCCTTGTCTTTATGCTCTCTCTCTCTCTCTTGTTTCGTTCTCTCTCTCTCTCATCTCTCTCTCTCTCTCTCTGCTCATCTCTCTCTCTCCTCTCTCTCTCTCTCTCTCGTCTCTCTCTCATCTCTCTCTCTCTCTCTGGGGGGGGGTTCTGTCTCCCTCTATCTGTGTCAGTATGTCTGTCTATCTGTCTGTATGCCTGTCTCCTTCTGTTTCTCTCTCTATGCCTCTATCTGTGTCAGTGGTGTCCTGGTCTATATGTCTGTCTCTCTGTTTCTGTCTGTCGTCTCTCTCCCTCTCTCTCTCTCTCTCTCTCTCTCTCTCTCATCCTCTATCTCCCTCTCTCTTTCACTCTCTCTCAGTCTCTCTCTCAGTCCTCTAGCATGTCTCAGTTCCTCTGAGCTGTGTCCATGTGTCGTCTATCTGCCTATGTATGTCTCTGACTGCTATTTTGTCCTCCCGCCCCCCCCGCCCCTCCATCACACGATGGAGAGAAATTCGTGAGCATTTGTCAGACGATTTATCCCAGTTGCCTCCATCACTCCAAGTTTCTCATCACCTGAAAACCTACACTAAAATCCTGTTAGCATGAGAGAGAGAGAGAGAGAGAGAGAGAGTAGAGAGAGGACCAGAGAGAGAGAGAGAGAGAGAGAGAGAGAGAGAGAGAGAGAGAGAGAGAGAGAGAAGAGAGAGAGAGAGAAAGAGACAAAAGAGAGAGAGAGAGAGGGAGAGAGAGGCAGAGACAGAGGGACAGACAGAGAAGATACATATCACAGTGGGCAAGAGATCAGGTGTGAGAGAGACAAAAGATAGAGACAGAGACATGAGAGAGGACGAGAGATGGACAGACAGGCAAAGAGAAGATAATATCCCCCGTGTACAAGGGGGAGAGAGAGTGAGAGAGAGAGAGACAGAGAGAGAGAAAGAGAGAGAGAGAGAGAGAGAGAGAGAGAGAGAGAGAGAGAGAGTGAGAGAGAGAGAGGATAGAGAGAGAGGAGAGAGAGAGAGTGAGAGAGAGAGAAAGAGAGAGAGAGAGAGAGAGCGAGAGAGAGAGAGAGAGAGAGAGAGAGAGAGAGAGAGAGGAGAGTGAGAGAGCGAGAGAGAGAGAAGAGAGAGAGAGCGAGAGAGAGAGAGGAAGAGAGAGAGAGAGAGATAGGAGAGAGGACGAGAGATCTGAGACGAGAGAGGAGAGAGAGTAGAGACGAGGAGTATGAGAGAGAGAGAGAGAGAGACATTGGAAACATTTGTTGATTGAGGAAAAGAATAAGCGCACAATGGGCTTGATAGAGAGTGAGAGAGTGAGAGTGTGAGAGAGAGAGAACAGAGAGAAAAGAGAGAGAGAGAGAGAGAGAGAGAGAGAGAGAGAGATAGAGAGAGAGAGAGAGAGGTAGAGAGAGGTAGAGAGAGGTAGAGAGAGAGAGACAGACAGACAGAGACAGACAGACAGAGAGACAGAGGGGATAACATCCCGTTTTAAAAGTAATGGCCCGGTCTAACAATCCCGTTCGCTGTGGGCATATGGTACCGTGTGACTGTTGTACACCGTGCACCTACCCGTTACATGACCCACCCTCTCCACAGATATGGTTGTTGCCTCGTGTTGTTTTACGTGCGGTAAACCAGGCCTGTTGCACCCAAGGGGCTGCTCTGGGCAACCAAGCCTGCACCCCACCTGGGCCCTGCACGGGGGCTCAGGTTTGGGCACCAGAGGAATCCCTGTTTGTTTGGCACGGGGCTGTGTGCGGGTAGTCGACAGCTATGACAGCTGCTGAAACAACAACTGGAAACAATATTGCTGAACATTTGTGCATGACAATGTGCTGGTCTGCGCATTTTCAACTTGTTGCGTTCTGGTGTGTATCCATTTGTGAGCACAGGTTGTGTGTTTCCTTTTCCCTTTGTCTTCTCTTTCTATGCACCCTTTTCATCTTTCTATGCACCCTTTTCATCGTGTGTCGTTGTATATTGGTCGGTCTGTTTTGTTGTCTCATTTTGTCTTTCACACACACATATGCACAACATTAAGTTATGCAAATCATGCACATACATACGCACACACACATACACACATATACACGCACGCACGCACACGCACGACACACCACACACACACACACACACACACACACACACACACACACACACACTCACGCGCGCATACGCACACGCAAGCACACACACACACATGTACGCGCACAGACCTACATCAGAGAAACGCAGTTAGGATGAAGAGAAACCAGTGTTTGTTGTGACAATTGCAGAGTTCACAGTCACAGACAGATGGCTGAAACCAAGACACTCTCACCTGGGGAATCCCAACCGTGTGTGTGTGTGTGTGTGTGTGTGTGTGTGTGTGTGTGTGTGTGTGTGTGTGTGTGTGGTGTGCGTGTGCGTGTGTGCGTGCGTTTGTGTGTGTGTGTGTGTATTTTGGCCCACCTATTTCCATTTTGACCTAATTCATCTAGGTCTACTACGGCGCACATTCTACACTAGCTGTCAGACGTAAAGCCACACCGGCCGTCAGAGGACAAAACCAAAAAAGAAACATTACAATAAATACATGATTTTAAGCTAACACGCAAATCCCTGATTTAGGAAAAGAAATCCCTACTTTTACCAGTAAACAACAAACTAGTGGTTCCCCAGGGGACATTCCCGTTGTGTTTGGATGGAATTAGTCACAGATACTAGGGACAAAATTGAAGCGACACTCAGACTCGGTTTAAAGAAAAAGCGTAGTTTGGTATTTCTGCAATTGATCTATGTCTGTCTGTCAGCCTGTCTATCTGCCTCTGTCTCTGTCTCTGTCTCTGTCTCTCTCTCTCTCTCTCTCTCTCTCTCTCTCTCTCTCTCTCTCTCTCTCTCTCTCTCTCTCTCTCTCTCTCGTCTCTCTCTCTCTTCTCTCTCTCTCTCTCTCTCTCTCTCTCTCTCTCTCCCCATCCTCCCCTCCCCGCTTCTCCGTTTCGACATGGTGCGAAAATTGCCAAAGTTACGTTTCAACCAGCTATTCCTAAACTCGCTGCATGCTTCAAAAAGACACCCTCTAAGCGTAAAACAAAGAGAAACAGCAGATGTGTTAAAACCACTACACTGCAGACGAGGCAGGGGAGGCTGGGGAGTGCTTCTGCATCAGCTGTGTTGACAGTCTGACAGATTCAGATTGACACCTGGAAACATGTTCTTTGGGGAAAACCCTGGGTGTTTGGATGTGCAACAAGGGAGGAAGAAATCAACCAATAAAACATGTATTATAACGTAACATTGACTGACGGGTATATGTGTGTTTGTTTGTGTGCGTGCGCGTGTAACGTGCGTGAGTGCGTGTGTGTGTGTGTGTGCGT
>JAGGCT020000161.1:17500-30000 GCA_017654935.2 Phymorhynchus buccinoides
TCCAAAAGGAAAATAAAACAAAGAGCATTCACCCCGTACTACTAATTCGCAGTAGCTTTTCACCACAGTCGTAGACTTTTTCCTTACTTTGTTTGCATATCAAGCGTACGTGTTTGGTATTGTTGGTCAGAACAGGTCTCTAGCTATATCTGCACAAGTTTATTTGCCTCTTATGTTCATTTCCACACCAGAAATGCAGGAATACAAACATACCCATCTTGTTCCCATAGTTTTGTTTGCCTCTTTGGCACTTTTGGCCGCGCTTTCAGTTGGTCTTTTGAAAAGCTGCTTGTGACCAATTTAGACCTGTTTTGTTCAAGGGAAAGCACTCAGAAGACAGAATACTGATTACTGAATATAATGAAAGAAGTGCTTTCCCTTAGACCATGTGTGGGCGTGAACTGTTCACAGTCAAAGTCACCACACATATATACGTGCTGCGTAGTGAACGGATAATAATAAGAATGTTGTTTTCCGTGTCTTTAAAATTATTTTGTTTCATTCATACTGAAAATGTGATTAGGTTACGCTTGTGCGTGTAAAGAACATTTCTTTCAGAAAAGGAATAAGAATGTTCTTTTTAAATAATTCAAAACTTTGAACTGTATTATTCCTGTCCGCTTATTTACAGAGAGAAGTTCAAGACTTTTACCTTGGTCTGTCTTTCTGTATGTATCCATGTAGACGAACTTCCACACGAAAAGAAACACCAACAAACAAGATACCACATACCAACGATATCGGCGGAAGGAGCATTTCATGAATAAAACTCACTGCTTAAATGTATCTATTTAGGTTAGAAAAGTGAAGGTACATTAATTTTGTTTTAAAAGTATTGAATAATTATGCACTGCAGTATTGGTAACCTGGCGGAGCACCGCCCAAACAATCGCCTTCGCTGTTGGAATTAACCGGTATTGTAAAACAGACACGGAATTAAGCTGTGTCTTTCACTGTTGGAATTAACCGGTATTGTAAAACAGATACGGAATTAAACTGTGCTTTTCACTGTTGGAATTAACCGGCATTGTAAAACAGACACGGAATTAAGCTGTGTCTTTCACTGTTGGAATTAACCGGTATTGTAAAACAGACACAGCATTAAATAATGTCTCTCACTGTTGGAATTAACCGGTATTGTAAAACAGACACAGCATTAAATAATGTCTTTCACTGGTGGAATTAACCGGCATTGTAAAACAGACACAGCATTAAATAATGTCTCTCACTGTTGGAATTAACCGGTATTGTAAAACATACACGGCATTAAACAATGCTTTTCACTGTTGGAATTAACCGGCATTGTGAAACAGACACAGCATTAAATAATGTCTCTCACTGTTGGAATTAACCGGTATTGTAACACAGACACAGCATTAAATAATGTCTTTCACTGTTGGAATTAACCGGTATTGTAACACAGACACAGCATTAAATAATGTCTCTCACTGGTGGAATTAACCGGTATTGTAAAACAGACACAGCATTAAATAATGTCTTTCACTGGTGGAATTAACCGGTATTGTAAAACAGACACAGCATTAAACTGTGTCTTTCACTGTTGGAATTAACCGGTATTGCAAAAGATACACAACCTTACACAGTGTCCTTCACAGATTGTTATTAACCGGTATTGTAAAACATACAGGGATTAAACAATGCTTTTGACTGAGGAAAGTAAAAGGGATAGTGAAGACAGACACTGCATTAAATAATGTCTTTCATTGGAAGAAGTACAGAGCCCTAGTAAAAGAGCTACAGCATTAAACAGTGTCCTTCACTGTTGCAATTAAAAAAAAAAAACAAACCCCCCGGTATTGTAAAAACAGATTTGGCATTAAATAAAATGTCCTTCCATGGATCAAAAGTTTGGTATGAGTGAAGAAAGACACGAGGAAAAAAAAGAGAAAGTCATTGGTATTATTAACCGGTACTGTCAGACAGACACGGCATTAAATCATGTCTTTCATTGATGGCATTTTCCGGTAGTGTAAAACAGACACAGCATTCCATAATGTCCTTCACTGTTGGAATTAACCTGCCTGATGCAAAGACACATTACCTTACACAATGTCTTGCCAGATAGTTATTAATGAAAAGAAGAAGAAATCGAAAATGATTCAGGATGAAAGTCATAGCAACACTGAAGACCAACTGATCAATAATATAGCTGTTAAGAAGTACAGAGCCTTAGTAAGAGCTGATCCACGTTTATTTTTCACTTTGAAATCGTGTTTACTTGGCAAATTAATGTAATCATGAATCATTAGTCTCCTGTGAGTTAAGAATCAGCGAGTTAATGAAAGACATATTGGGGTATTATTCTGAGGCTTCAGTGTAGTGGCTTCGACCTTTGGGATGCATTGTTAACATCAGAGATCATGAAAATAGAAGGGCCGACCTTCAAGACGTTGTTAACTGAGGCAGAGATCATTAATAGCCTGGGCCGACCTTTGGGACAGTAAGAAGAAGACATACAAAGATTGAACCTGAAGGGCATAACAAAACTCACCATTGTTAACATCAGAGATTAAAAAAAATTACAAGCCGATCCTTTGGGACATTTTTAACATCAGAGATTGTGAATAGAAGGGCCGACCATTGGAATCATTGTTATTCTCATAGATTGATATCACTGCTAAGGGCCGACATATTGGGGCATTGTTAACATTAGAGATTGTGTAGAATTGCCGACCTTTTGGGACAGTGTTAACATCAGAGATTGAAATAGAAGGGCCGACCTTTGGGACATTGTTAACATTAGAGATTGGAATAGAAGGGCCGACCTTTGGGACATTGTTAACATCATAGATTGGAATAGAAGGGCCGACCTTTGGGACATTGTTAACATCAGAGATTGAAATAGAAGGGCCGACCTTTGGGACATTGTTAACATTAGAGATTGAAATAGAAGGGCCGACCTTTGGGACATTGTTAACATCATAGATTGAAATAGAAGGGCCGACCTTTGGGACATTGTTAACATTAGAGATTGAAATAGAAGGGCCAAACCATAAGTGAAGCGAAGGCCGAAGAGTGATGAAGAAAAATAACAATAAAACAAGCGCGGATTCGCAATCGTCTGTGGCACGCTTTTTCTTTCTCTTTTACAATATGTTGCGACAATTTTGGACCGACCGACCAACAGACAGACAGACCGACAAAGTGAGTTTATAGGTTTGTGGCTTGAGCCACAAAAAAAAACCAGAATGGGTTTGGGTTGGAAAAAAAACACATGGATTTAGATAAGTTTTAGACTCAGAAATCGCTGTTCCGAGTATACTCGGAATTAGGCCATTTGTTTTTTTTTTTGGGGGTTTTTTTTTTTAGCGGGGGAGGGGGGGGGTTTTTTTTG
The DNA here is from genome assembly GCA_017654935.2 of Phymorhynchus buccinoides. Classification (NCBI taxonomy): domain Eukaryota; kingdom Metazoa; phylum Mollusca; class Gastropoda; order Neogastropoda; family Raphitomidae; genus Phymorhynchus; species Phymorhynchus buccinoides. The sequence continues at coordinate 20,856 of JAGGCT020000161.1, forward strand.
AAGAGAGGGGGGAGGTTTTTTGACTGGCGTTCTCTTGTTCCGAGTATGCTTGGAATTCGTCTGCAATGAGTTTTGAAAACGATAATAGTAAACTTAATATATTTGATGATTATATCTTTTATTAGGCATGTGTACGTATAATTGGGTTTTTTTCAATTTAGCTCATTGTATTAGTGCGGAAGAGAAGGGTGGGTTCGGGGAGAGGGGGAGATGGTGGCGTATCACTTCTTTGTATATTATTTAAATGTTGTGTTGTTTTTGTTGATTGTTTTATCGCTGCAGAACGAATGACCTGTAAAATGGACAATAAATTAACAATAATGATTGATGATTGATTGATTGATGATTGATTGATTGATTGATAAATGTTTACACCAACACTTCATTCAAGGTTTTGTATACCTGGTTAGAAAGTAACGAATTAATTTCCGAATGTCAAGCAGGTTTTCGTAAGAAGCACTCTGCAACCGACCATGTCATTACTTTACAAGCAGTGATTCAATAATGTTTAAATAAAAACTTCACAAACTTCACAGTGCATTAAAAAACAGGATGTAAATGAACATTTCTAGCTTCTCTTAAAAGCTATGTATTCTTCTTCATTAGCTTGTGCAAGGACGAATAAATAAGTAACTGAGATGCTTGAAACCCCTATCAGGGCCCGACAAGTGTGCGTTGTAATCCCAACTTTATTTTCAATTTTCATAAACCACTTAGCAGATGATATGCGTGAAAATGGTAAACATTGTGTACAAATGTTTCCACGTGTCATGGAATTATTGATTTTACTATTTGCAGACGATGTTGCTCTTCTACCGACCACTCCAAGCAGTCTTCAAAATCACTTAAATGTTTTAAGCACCTGTTGTGATCGCATGAAACCTAGTATAAACACAGACAAAACCAAAGTCATGTTGTTGTTTTATTCGAAAAGGGGGCTATTTAGGTAAAACAAATGTTTTACAAAGAAATATATTTTAAGTGGTTAACAGTTATTGTTACTTAGGATACATTTCTACAACCACGAACAGTGCTAAAAAGGGTACTTCACATTCAGCTACTAAAGGAAATATGGTAGTCAATAAAGTAGATCAATAGAGTTGTTTTTTAAATGCAATGAGATGACAGCAAATACTTTCTTTAAAATTTATGACTGTTAGATGCAACTTTTGTATTTAGCAGAAATTTGGGGATTATTTTAATTGACTCGATCACTTAGAAAAGGTGAATGTGTCTGCGTGTGAAAGATTTGTAGGAGTGCCTGGGAGGCATGACTGACAAAATGATCAATGGCGATCTGTCTAGATACACATTATAATATACAATAATATTGTGCATGCATAAAATACTGTTTTTTAGTTCAAGAAATGGATGCTAATAGGATACCCAACAAGGCTTGCCGTATTCTCCTAATGTGGACTCATCTGGTGGGCAATGGTGGATGTGTACAATTAGATACATTATCTGTTTGTTTTAACCCAAATATGCCCACTGTCCCATTTTGGGGACACTAGATTTTAGGGGTAATATTCCTTCAAATAAACTACTACATCAACATTTGTTTTAACCAGGCATGTCAAGTGCAGTCGGGACTATGAAACTATGGTGGTCTAGAAGACATTTTTCAATGCACGTTTCAATGCAAATGCCGGCATCTGCAATTTTCTGGACAGGTTGGTAAAAAGACAAATGAGTGGTACACAGTTCCTACACTATTCATATTTTGATACCTGACAAAGAAGAAAAAAATGGAGATAATGATTATATGATTATTATCTAAAAATGTTTTTCTTATCATTAGGGATTTTATAGCAATTGCTCCTTCTTCTATTTGCATCATTCTGCAGCTCTCTAAAAAAAAAAATACTGTCCCAAAAATGGGACAGTACACAAAAGAGGGGTGGGTTTGTAAGATATACAAAGAAGCAACTCCCTTGTCTAATCTCTCAGATCATACAATGTTCACCATGTTTATCCAATGCAAGAAGGTGAAAATACAATCTAAGAAGTAAAAGACTGCCAACTTAGAGATTTGAGGATGGTATATACGATTGTATAAAGTATTGTCTTTTACGCTGTTTACGCAATGTTGTGAGTGATGGATAGTCGGTTCATAGAAAGTCAGCAAGATGCGAATTGTTTCAAAGGATTGCTTTAGCCACAGCAGCCATGGCCAGAAAGAGCAGAAAAGTAAAAGTACCATCAGCTTCATTGCCAAGTACAGACTATACCACTCACTCGTAGTAACCATCCTTCTCTATGGGCTTCACATATGGACATTGTTGGCTGACTCCGAGAAGAGAATCCAAGCCTTTGGGACAAATTGCCTGCTGCTCGGCATCTCATACGTGGAAAGAAAGACAAATAGCTGTGTCTGCAACAAGATCAAGGACCTGGTTGGGCCGCAGGATTCACTACTATCCACAGTGAAGCGTCGCAAGCTTGTCTGGTTTGGCCACGTCACCCGTCACGATTCCTTGTCAACAAACTCCAACTTAACAATGACAATACTGAAATTATTTTCATTGTCCCCAAGAGACTTTTGTCTACAAACCCTACTTCTATCCAACTAGAGAACTCTCTCATTCAGACTTCTGCAAGCGTTCGCAATCTTGGCTTCACACTGGACCAAACACTTTCTTTTAAAACTCAAATTTCCTCTGTCTGTCGTGCTTGCTATCTGGAACTCCGTTGCATTGCTTCTGTTCGTCATCTTTTCTCTGAAGACGCCACCAAAACTCTTGTCTCTGCCTTTATTCTCTCTCGCTTAGACTACTGCATTTCCCTTCTTGCTGGTTGCCCACAAATCTTCTCGCTAAATTGCAGAAAATTCAGAACAATGCTGCTCGCCTTGTACTGAGGTCTTCCAAATTATCTCACTCTACCCCTATGCTTGAATCTCTTCACTGGCTTCCTGTCGGAAGGCGTATCGAATACAAGCTCTCTCTGCTCTGTTACAAATCCCTGAATGGTCTGGCTCCTTCTTATCTCGCTGATCTTCTGAACCTTTACACACCTCTTAGACAGTTACGCTCCTCTTCTGACACTTCTCTCCTCCAGATCCCTCGTTACCGCACCAGGACCCTTGGCGAACGCTCCTTCTCTTTCCAGGCCCCCTCCTCTTGGTATAACCTCCCTTTACCTCTCCGTTCTGCCAACTCCCTTTTTTCATTCAAGTCTTCTCTCAAAACTACTCTTTTCAAATCATAGCCTGCTATATTTTCTTTTCAAAGTACTGTGCCCCCCTTCCGTGTGTGTTTGTGTGCATGCGTGTAGTATGTGCGTGTGTGTTGCGTGTGCGTGTGTGTGCCGCGCGTGGTGCGTTCGTGTGTGTGTGTCTGTTTAGTGCGTGCGTCTGTCTGTGTTTAGTGCGTGCGTGTGCGTGCGCAACGTGTGTATGATATATTTTTGTCATTTATTTATTTATATTGCTTGCTGGTTTATTCATTTATTATTGTAAGCGCTTAGGGCTTTTTTAAGATTAGGCGCTATAAATGCTTATTATTATTACTACTATTATTATTATTATTATTATTATTATTATTATTATTATTATTATTCTTATTATAACTGCACTGCACTGCACACCTTGAATAAGCTGACCTGCTTTACACTGATAATTTCTCTGTTGCTTGCACCATCTCACAAGACCAAATTATTCAACTTACTGCAGGGTGTGGGCCCTGTTGCAACAATAATATGAATCCATTCCACCACTGCAATAAGGCCACAATTACCCAAAATTATAAGAATATTTTGCCAGTTGAGCTATAATTATCAGTCAGCACTCCTAAATACAATTGTATCTGAACAGGTTTGTCTTGCAATGTCTTGCAATGACTTCATCTCCACCAACTGGTGCCCAAAGAGGATTAAATATGATGAAATAATCGAAACCTAGGTGTTTCGGACTCTCCGAAAATCTGACATAGACTGCAGTGCCACCCTGTTCCACCAAGCCATAATTATCCACATAAAATGTGAGCTCAAACACAAAGATCATATTGCACACTATAATTAATTCCTGGGGTCAGGCAAACGCCACATATGGGTTACACATATGTAGCCTCTCGTGCCCACCGCACCCTGCAGGGATGCACATTTTCATGGAACATATCCAAATTTCCTAAAAGCTATGTATTGGTTGTTTTGTATACACAATACCAATGCTAGATATATACGCAGAAAATACCTATTTGTAGTATTTTGATACCTGAGATTTGAAGACCGATGTTATGCATTGGATGTTTTAGCCAACTTCCTTTTATAAGACAATGCTGTGATCAGCAGATAAATGAAAGCAACAGATAAGGTATATCAGTAGGTTCTGCATTGACTCCAGAACATGTGTAAATGATAAAACATTTAAAACTGTATCATTACTTTTCTGTAGGCCAGTGATTGTAAATGCACACTCTCAGAGTACATGGGCGTTACTGGGACAAGGGGTACGCGACCCCCCTTTGTACTCTATATAGTTGTTTTGTCTCTGTTGTTTTATTTTGGCATTCTTGATCTGGCAGGATTCACGCCCAATGCTTCCCTAATGGTCTCAATACACGGTAACAGTTTTCACTCTTTCCCCATGGCAAAACAGTGATTGCCCCACATAAGATTACGGGCATATTTCTGTTTGGCCATGCGGAACGAGCGAAAAAATGTTCACGACTACAGAGACCTTAACTGTTGGCAGTGCCACCCACGTGCCCACGGTTTTTGTATTGCTCCTGTTGATGCTTTGATGATACCTTCTTAATATATCACTTACTTTCTTTTTGTGTGATCTTGGTATTTCATCTAATTAATTTTATCTTGGTATTTAATTAATAGCATAATTATGTTCTAATAATGTCTAAATTGCATGCTCTTTCCCCATGTTTGTGATGCTTAATATTTCATTGTCTTGTTGTGTTTGTTTATGTGCATTGCACCTGCAACCAAATTTCTCCACGAGAGATAATAAAGTATTCTTGACTTGACTTGCCCCGGTCAGTGATTCCAGGTACACCATGGACATGCACATGCTCTCCACCTCTCCCCAGAACACCAGTTCTCTGAGCCACACATCAGCACCAGGGGGCGACACCCTGGTCAGTGATTCCAGTGACACCATGGACATGCACATGCTCTCCACCTCTCCCCAGAACACCAGTTCTCTGAGCCACACATCAGCACCAGGGGGCCACACCCTGGTCAGTGATTCCAGGGACACCATGGACATGCACATGCTCTCCACCTCTCCCCAGAACATCAGTTCTCTGAGCCACACATCAGCACCAGGGGGCGACACTCTGGTCAGTGATTCCAGGGACACCATGGACATGCAGATGCTCTCCACCTCTCCTCAGAACATCAGTTCTCTGAGCCACACATCAGCACCAGGGGGCCACACCCTGGTCAGTGATTCCAGGTACACCATGGACATGCACATGCTCTCCACCTCTCCTCAGAACATCAGTTCTCTGAGCCACACATCAGCACCAGGGGGCCACACCCTGGTCAGTGATTCCAGGGACACCATGGACATGCACATGCTCTCCACCTCTCCTCAGAACATCAGTTCTCTGAGCCACACATCAGCACCAGGGGGCGACACCCAGGACAAGTTCGCCTCGCCATATTTGGAGAATGACGTCAGTCGCATGCTGTGGCTGGTGGTGCCCCCTGTGTTGCTGGTACTGGGCTGCTATGGCAACGTGATGACCATGGTGGTGATGCGGTCGATGACGAGGGCTATGGCCTCCATGGACTGTCTGTCGCTATACTTCACTGCTCTGGCTGTGTCCGATCTCCTTCAGCTGTGCACCAACTTCATGTGGTACTGGCCAGAGATGGCGCTGCAGTCGCCCGTCATTTATTTCCACCACCTTTCCTGCATCGTTCCCTTCTACATGGTCTTCGTGACCTCCATGACGTCAGCATGGTGTCTGGTCTGCATGACGTGTCAGCGAATGACGTCAATCGTTGTGCCTCATCGCGTTGACGCGTTGTGTACAGAGAGACGAGGCAAGCTGCTCATTGTGACCATCGTGATAGGGTGTTGTCTTGCTAACCTGTACATCGTCTTCAACTTCCGTATCGAGTACTTCGGGGAGGGGTACCCCTCTTGTGTCAGCCAGGACAGATACGTGGCCACCGCTTCCACCTTTGTGTACTTGTTCCTGACGTCAGTGGTCCCCTTCATTCTGCTGCTGGCATCCAACTCGGTGCTAATCCACGCCGTGCTCAGGTCCATCAAGCTGTCCAGGAAAATGGCCGCCCACGATGACAGCCGCAAGTCCTCACGCTTGGCTAAAGTCTCCTCAATGACGACGGTTCTCATTGTGATTTCTATCACCTTCCTGCTATTGACGCTGCCCTCCTCTATACTGTGGATGTACTTTGAGCTGGTGGGTTACTACAGAGGGGAGGTGGAAGACCCGCTGACCGTGCAGCGGTTAGCCCTGGCGGACACCGTGTGTGCCCTGCTGTGGATGATGAACAGCTCCATCAATTTCTACATCTACATCCTGAGCGGCCACAAGTTCAGAGAAGAAGCTAAGCGAGCTTTGCGCCATTGTTTCCAGCTACACAACAGGCATGTATAAACCATGAAGGATCGATCCAATTGGGAGACAAGGATCGAAAAGTAAAGACAATGGTGATGCATTCGAAGAAATTGTTTGCGCATAAATTATCGAAGGCGGGGACCTATTAGTACTAGAAAAAAAAACTTTATCCCCACGTACCCCAGAATTCAGCCAATAGTAATGTGCCGTGGGTTCCCTTTAAAGGGAGATAACTGCACAGCACTAGGCCACACTGTAAAATGATTGAGGGATTGTTTCTCTTGAGTGAGGCAACTCGTTCCAGTACCTGAATTGGAGCAATTCTCTCTCTCTCTCTCTCTCTCTCTCTCTCTCTCTCTCTCTCTCTCTCTCTTCTCTCTCTCTCTCTTCTCTCTCACACACACACACACACACAAATAGTAGTACCAGTCTTCTGCCATGACTTGCAGATAGCAGAACTGTCCACTGCTAATCTAGGGGGCTGGGCTGAAGCTGGATAATTGTCAAAAAGCTTTCCCCAGGAAATATCCCGCTCTCTCGGCAAAAAGCATGTTAGGGCAGCTGGTGCTAGGAAAGGATCCCAAATCCTAACCCGTCCCTTTGGCGGCAGTACAGATGCGTCTCAGTTTGCGAGTGGCTGTCATCCCCAAACGTAGTCTCTACGTTGATTGTCATTCGGGCTTACAGTTCTCACTGTACTATTGGTCCCAACCTTTCTCCAAAACCAACTTAACGGGTTCTATCTAGAACTTCGAAGAATTAGTTCAATCCGCCGTTTCCTCTCTCAAGATGCCCCGAAGACTCTAGTATGTGCTTTTGTTCTGTCTCGCCTTGACTACTGTAACTCGCTTCTTGCTGGCTGTCCATCAACTCTCATCTCTAAGCTCCAATGGGTCCAGAATAATGCTGCTCGTCTCATTTCTCACTCCCCTAGGTACGATCATATCACTCCGGTTCTCCGTTCCCTACATTGGCTCCCAGTTCAATCACGCATTGACTACAAAATTCTCCTCCTTGTCTTCAAGTCACTGAATGATCAAGCTCCCTTATATATCTCCGATCTTCTTCATCTCTATGTCCCCGCTCGCCAACTACGTTCGTCGTCTGATCCTCGTCTCCTTTCCCTTTGGTTTAAACAAATTTATTCATAAACAATCACATATCAAAGCAGCATCAGAATAAGGATCACAGAGCACAACAAGCTTAAAGCTTATACTAGGTGCTCAAAACATTTTTAAGTACACAGTATTGGCTGCAACTAGTGAAGTTAGTACACTGGGTAAATGATGAAAGAAAGGGAAAAGAAACAAAAGCATAACAACGTGGGAATACTAAGTGAAGGAGAACAAACATATTCATAGACATATTCATGAACATCCAATCAAACATAGATACAGAAGAAGAAGAGGGGGGGGGGGGGGGGGGAAGAAAGAAGAACAAAAGAGAAAAAAAAAGAAGAAGAAGTACAAATTATGATAATTATGACAAGTATGACAAGTACGACAAGTAGGGGCAAGATTATGTTAGTTAATTATATACCAAATACATCATGTTTCAGCATCAAGACAAGCAGACCATTGCGAAAGCATTTCATTTCAACCAGGGCAACATGGTATGTGAATCCAAACAGATCATAAGAACTAAGTAAAGCAATTAATCATTGATAAATCTTTTTGATAGTTGCAAAAACTTACTAACTGTAGACAATATTTGTGAGTTTTCAGACATATTTCTATGCTGGCTACCAGACAGTAATACTGTTACATCAGATTGTACATCAGTAGGCAACATATCAATCGTCTGGGCACGAGCAGTTTGAAAAACAGGACAGTCCAGTAGAAAATGATTAACGTCTTCGGTGGGAGAGCCATTTAGCTTCACATCATTAGGTCCTGGATTTGGATGTACATCACCAGCTAGTTGCAGCAGCAACTGGATGAATAACATTACAAGAACATTGGCCAGCAGATTTGTCCAACCAAAATGCCCCAGAAGACTATCACCATCGAATGGGTTTGAAAAATAAAAGGAATCGTCATGCATCTGTTCACATAATGCAATGTTGGATATGAGGCATTCTAACATGATGAAAACAACAAATGCAAGAGTTAGTGCTGAAGATCCATACATTGCTAAACAAAGGACAGAAACGATATTTCTCAGAGTAACAAAGGCCATTTTTTGTGTAGACATTTTAACAGCCCTGGCATAGAACACTCCGACTCTGGCTCTGAACTGTGCCAAACAACAAGTCATGTCACTGCACGTATAACAAAATCAAACAGATCAGACCACAGAGTCGGAAAGTCATTCTTACTGAGAAACAGTTTGGCACTGGTCCGCATGATGCCGAGCCATAGTTTTATGGTTGCCCCTACAAAAATGAAAGAAAAAAGGTAAAAAGAAAAACAATGAAAATACTCCAATAAGTTCAGATCCATTCTGGAAGGGTGATCGGGAGAAGAAATACAACATTAATGAACATGTGGGCATTATGAAAGTGGGGGGAAATAAACCGCCTGTTCAGCTGACATCCAAACGAAACGGAAACTGACAACACAAAAACTATTGACACGTATAATCAAATTCAAGGAAAT
>JAGGCT020000161.1:35000-42500 GCA_017654935.2 Phymorhynchus buccinoides
ATATCCGGGTGTTCTTATATCCAGTACTCGGATATAAGAAAACATTTTGAATTTGTTTTCTTATAACCGATTTGAATGGGGAAAAGGGAAAAAATAAAAGAGAAAAAGAGAAAAAAATAAAAATAAAAGACAAACAGAAACAGAAAACGAAGAGAAAATGCTTTTACCTAATTTGGTGCATGAAAAAAAGGGGAAAAAATGCAAAACAAAGGAGGAAAAAAAGAAAGAACGGAACAGAAAATTAAAAACAAAAATGAAGGCAGACGTGGTGTGAGTTGCATGATGAGTGAGCAAGATAGCGGAGAGCAGATGAATGAGTGGGTGTGGTGTGAGAGTAACATATTTGTTTAAATGTAAATTTATTTTTCTTGTTTTTACTCAATATTATAATTTGGAAGTATAACTCATTTGGAAGACAATTTTGTATTTGCGTTTGTACAATGCCAATGGACTATAAAGAAACTTGCGACCTATGACTCATGTTTTACATAATAAAATCAAAATACAGCAAAACTCGGTTATAAGAAAATCGAAGGGAGATCATTTTTTGCTTATTACCATATTCGAGTTTTCTTATATCCGAAACAAAATGAAGAGAACATCCTTTTTCCTAGTTTGATGAATTTGATGCATTTCTTACATCATAAAATCTAAATCGTCTACTAAGAAGAAGATTTAAAGATGCCTACAACCACTCAAACTAACAAGCTTTTTTTTCCTTTTCACTGTTATCAAATATGTACCCCTTCACTTTTCTTGTACTGAACTATTACCATTTACTGTCCACCCATGCAGCTTTTTATCAATCGTTTGCTTTTGTTTATGTGGATTTTCATCCACATATTCAGTTATTTGTATTTATCTTCTTAAAGAAATGGATTGCCTTTTCCTCTCTGCCATTGCTGCTGAAAATAAAAGGATGGACAGTCTCTCTACCACCAACACAAAAGTACAGGCACTCATATTTTTTTCTTCTGCTCAACATTTATTTTGCACAGAATACTGAAGGAAAGCATAGAATAAAGGAACAAAAACAACTAAATTAGTCTTGCAATCAAGTGCCTGTACTGTTTAGACTGTTTGTGACGCAACTTGTATGAGGTAATCTTTCCCTTTTTGGAACCACTTCAATTTTCTCGGAGCATCCTTTCAGTTCAGGTCCAACTCACTTTTAAAGACACACTGACCCAACACGATTAATTCCCTTGTTTTTTATGGGTAGCTATAACCCACATACAAATTCCCCAAACTTCAATTTGAGGCTGCTCTTTAAAAATGTTTCGTTTTCAATTTGGGGGCATTTGTATGGGAGTCAAACCTGGTCAAAAAAAGATTTCGTACCAGCTATAAGAGGGAAAACATGTGGAACCCGTGATTTTGACATGTGATCTGGTGGGTTTTTAAGAAAATGTTGTCAATGGTAATTCGCTTATATGAAAATAGAGCTCGCTTATAAAAAAAACGAACTGCAAACCAACTCTCTTGTATGACATACTTTTCTTATGTCCAAGTTTCCATTGCGGATGGGAGAAGGAATTTGCTTGCTTATAACAGAGTTTTCTTATAAGCGAGTTTCTTATATCCGAGTTTTGATCATAGATAGGAAAGAAGAAGTTCGGCAGGGAATTTTTTCTTATAAGCGAGCTTTTTTATAAGTGGATTTGGCTTTATATTTCTATATTAAGGTTAGAGTGTCTGTAAGGTAGCTGCTCTGACGTACATTTTCCTCTTTTTTTGTTTGTTTTGTTGGAACCACTGCACTTTTTGGAACATCCTTTCAGTTCATGCCCTAATTTTTTAAAAATCGCTTATAAGAAAATGAACTGCAAACCAAACTCCCTTGTATGAAATAATTTTCTTATATCCGAGTTTACATCACGGATGGGAGAACGAATTTGCTTGCTTATAACCGAGTTTTCTTATAAGCGTTTTTTTTATATCCGAGCTTTGATAATACATAAGAAAAAGGAATTCGGCCGGGTAAAATAAATTGCTTGATTATAAGCCTAGTTTTCTTATAAGCAAGTCTCTTATAAGCGGGTTCGGCTGTATTTCTATTTTCCTTCTTAACGAAATAGACTGTCTTTCCCTCTCTGCCATTGCAAAGGATGGGCAGGCTCACTTAGAGTATCTTTCTATATTAAGGTAGGCTACTCTAGTCTCACTACAACTAACAGAAAAGTACAGGCATTCGTATTTTTTCTTCTTCTCAGCATTTATTTTGTACAGAATACTGAAGGAAAGCATGAAATTTAAGGAACAAAAATAACTCAGTTAGTCTTGCAATCAAGTGCCTGTGTGTCTGTGACGTAGCTGCTCTGACATAAATTTTCCTCTTTTGTTTGTTTTGTTGGAACCACTGCACTTTTTGGAACATCCTTTCAGTTCATGCCCAAAATATTAAAAAATCGCTTATAAGAAAATCAAACTCACTTATAAGAAAATGAACTGCCTTGTATGAAATCATTTTCTTATATCCAATTTTTTTCGCGGATGGGAGAACGAATTTGCTTCATTATAACCGAGTTTTCTTATAAGCGGTTTTCTTATATTCGAGTTTTGATGATACATAATACACGCACACGCACGCACACATACCTACATCAGAGAACGCAAAGTGTTTGTTGTGACAATTTCCCATTCACAGACAGGTGGCTGAAACCAGTGTTTGTTGTGACAATTGCAGAGTTCACAGTCACAGACAGGTGGCTGAAACAAGTGTTTGTTGTGACAATTGCAGAGGTCCCAGTCACAGACAGGTGGCTGAAACCAGTGTTTGTTGTGATAATTGCAGAGGTCCCAGTCACAGACAGGTGGCATAAACCAGTGTTTGTTGTGACAATTGCAGAGTTCACAGTCACAGACAGGTGGCTGAAACAAGTGTTTGTTGTGACAATTGCAGAGGTCACAGTCACAGACAGGTGACAATTGCAGAGTTCACAGAAACAGGTGGCAGTGTTTGTTGTGACAATTGCAGAGGTCACAGTCACAGACAGGTGGCTGAAACCAGTGTTTGTTGTGACAATTGCAGAGGTCACAGTCACAGACAGGTGGCATGAAACCAGTGTTTGTTGTGACAATTGCAGAGTTCACAGTCACAGACAGGTGGCTGAAACAGACAAGTGTTTGTTGTGACCAGTCGTAACAGACAGGTGGCTGATCAACCAGTTTGTTGTGACAATTGCAGAGGTCACAGTCACAGACAGGTGGCTGAAACAAGTGTTTGACAATTGCAGAGTTCACAGTCACAGACAGGTGGCTGAAACCAGTGTTTGTTGTGACAATTGCAGAGGTCACAGTCACAGACAGGTGGCTGAAACAGTGTTTGTGACAATTTTGTTGGTGACAGTGTTTGTTTGCATTGAGAGTTCACAGTCACAGACAGGTGGCTGAAACCAGTGTTTGTTGTGACAATTGCAGAGGTCACAGTCACAGACAGGTGGCTGAAACAGTGTTTGTTTGACAATTGCAGAGACAGGTGGCATAAACCAGTGTTTGTTGTGACAATTGCAGAGGTCACAGTCACAGACAGGTGGCATAAACCAGTGTTTGTTGTGACAATTGCAGAGGTCCCAGTCACAGACAGGTGGCTGAAACAAGTGTTTGACAATTGCAGAGTTCACAGTCACAGACAGCATAAACCAGTGTTTGTTGGCTGAAACAGTCAAGACACTCTCACCTGTTGTGACAATTGCAGAGGTCAGTCACAGACAGGTGGCTGAAACAAGTGTTTGACAATTGCAGAGTTCACAGTCACAGACAGATGGCTGAAACCAAGACACTCTCACCTGGGGAATCCCAACCGCATTTCGCTGTTGGCGCGCATGTCTGTGTGTGTGTGTGTGTGTGTGTGTGTTATTTAGGCCCACCTATTTCCATCTTGACACCACCCACCTAGATCTACTACGGTGAACATTCTGCACAAGCTGTCAGACGTGAAGCCACACCGGCCGTCAGAGAACAAAACCCAAAAAGATTAATTCCAATAAAATGATTTTAAGCTAAGACGCAAATCCCTGACTTCCAAAAAACAATCTCCCCTTTTACCAGTCAACAACAAACTAGTGTTTTCCCAGGGGACATTCCCGCTGTGTTTTGATGGAATTAGTCACAGATACTAGGGACAAAATTGAAGCGACACTCAGAAACGGTTTAAGGAAAAAAAGTAGTTTGGTAGTTCTGCGATCTATGTCTGTCTGTCTGCCTGTCTGTCTGTCTCTCTCTCTCTCTCTCTCTCTCTCTCTCTCTCTCTCTCTCTCTCTCTCTCTCTCTCTCTCTCTCTCTCTCTCTCTCTCTCTCTCTCTCTCTCTCTCTCCCCCCCCCCTCTCTCTCTCTCTCTCTCTCTCTCTCTCTCTCTCTCTCTCTCTCTCTCTCTCTCTCTCTCTCTCTCTCTATCTCCCTCACTCTCCCCTCCCCTCCCCGCTTCTCCGTTTCGACATGGTGCGAATATTACCAACGGTAAGTTTCAACCAACTATTCTAAGCTCGCTGCATGCTTGAAAAAACACTCTATAAGCGTAAAACAAAGATAAACAGAGCAACTGTGTGAACACCACTACACTGCAGATGGGGCAGGGGAGCCTGGGGAGTGCTTGTGTATCAGCTGTGTTGACAGTCTGACAGATTCAGATTGACACCAGGAAACATGTTCTTTGGGGAAAACCCCCGTGTGTTTTTTGGGTGCAACAAGGGAGGACGAAATCAACCAATAAAACATGTATTATAACGTAACATTGACTGACGGGTATATGTGTGTTTGTTTTGTGTGCGTGCGTGCGTGTGCGTGCGTATGCATATGCGTATGCGTATGCGTGCGTGCGTGCGTGTGTACATGCGTGTGTACACACACACACACACACACAAACACACACACACACACACACACACACACACACACACACACAACACACAACACACACACACACACACACACACACACACACGTGAGCGCGCGCACATACACACGCATTTGTCTTAAACACTGTCAATACAGTTGTAGTAATTGTGGGTGAACGGGACTCCCCTGGGCAAACCTGTGTTTCCAAACGTCGTCTGCTAAAGAGGAACCCCGCTCATTCCAGCACTGAGCCCATGCACTCCACTCGGCACATTTACAGTCAGTTATCGATGATAAAAAAATTGAAATTTTGAGACAAAATCAGATTTGAAACTGCACATTCGATGCCGCACGTTTACATTCAGATGTTGATGCAAAACAAGTTGGAGCATTGCCAACACATTGATGCAAAACAAGTTGGAGCATTGCCAACACATTTTAAAATGAGCATTTCACAACACACTGAATGCATGCTTGCAAGTCAATTCAGAAATTGTTAAATGACATTCTGTTTTGAAACTAAAATAATAATAATAATAATAATAATGATAATAATAATGATCATACTACTACTACTACTACTACTACTACTACTACTACTACTACTACTACTACTAATAATAATAATAATAATAATAATAATAATAATAACTAGAGTACTTGCGCAAACTGACCCAGTCGCGACACTCGCTTGCACCCCTAACCCTAACCCTAATCTTAACCTAAACCCTTAACCGCTAACCCGATTTTGCTCAAATTCGAACTTGTCCAAACGTTTGATCCCTAGTACCAACCTTCTCGAGTTATCGCTGTCACAGACAAACAGACAAGACAGACAGACAAGCAAACAAACAAACAGACAAACAAACCTTTTTTTTCCGTTCAAACACACTGATAACTGTTGGTGAGGCCATTTTACACCAAATTATCCATTGTTAGCACATTTGAACAAATAATAATAATAATAATAATAATAATAATAATAATAATAATCTCTCTCTCTCTCTCAGCACGTCACCAACCCAACCAACCTGCCCTACTAACACAAGAGCAGTCCTACCAACACAAGAGCAGCCCTTCACCAACCCCACCTTCTCTACTAACACAAGAGCAGCCCCACCCTCTTGCTACAACTGCTACAACCTCTACAACTGCAACAACCCCACCCTCTCGCTACATCTGCTACAACCCCATCCTCTTCATACAACTGCTAGAACCCCATCCTCTTGCTACAACCTGCTACAACTGCAACCCACCCCCCCCCCCTCGCTACAACTGCTACAACCCCATCTCTTCCTACAACTGCTACAGCCCCATCCTCTCGCTACAACTGCTACAACCCCATCCTCTTGCTACAACTGCTACAACCCCATCCTCTTCCTACAACTGCTACAACCCCACCCTCTCCCTACAACTGCTACAACCCCATCCTCTTCCTACAACTGCTACAACCCCACCCTCTTCCTACAACTGCTACAACCCCATCCTCTCCCTACAACTGCTACAACCCCATCCTCTCCCTACAACTGCTACAACCCCATCCTCTTGCTACAACTGCTACAACCCCGTCCTCTTGCTACGACTGCTACAACCCCACTACAACTGCTACAACCCCATCCTCTTGCTACAACTGCTACAACCCCATCCTCTTGCTACAACTGCTACAACCCCATCCTCTTGCTACAACTGCTACAACCCCATCCTCTTCCTACAACTGCTACAACCCATCCTCTTGCTACAACTGCTACAACCCCATCCTCTCGCTACAACTGCTACAACCCCATCCTCTTCCTACAACTGCTACAACCCCATCCTCTTCCTACAACTGCTACAACCCCATCCTCTTGCTACAACTGCTACAAGCCCCATCCTCTCCACCTACAACTGCTACAACCCCATCCTCTCCTACAACTGCTACAACCCCATCCTCTCCCTACAACTGCTACTACAACCCCACCCTCTCCCTACAACTGCTACAGTTCCATCCTCCTATACAACTGCTACAACCCCATCCTCCTCTACAACTGCTACAACCCCATCCTCCACCTACAACTGTTACAACCCCACCCTCTCCCTACACCTGCTACAACCCCATCCTCTCGCTACAACTGCTACAACCCCATCCTCTCCCTACAACTGCTACAACCCCACCCTCTCCCTACACCTGCTACAACACCACTCTCTACCTACAACCGCTACAATCCAATCCTCTTTCTACACCTATGGCATTCCAAACGTCAAACAATTATTTGCATGATGTTTAGTGGTAAAATGAGGCACTTTCCTCATTCTGTGCACACAATTCATTCTGTGGTGCACACAATTCATTCTGTAGGACATAATTCATTCTGTAGGACAGAATTCATTCTGTGGCACACACAATTCATTCTGTAGGACATAATTCATTCTGTAGGACAGAATTAATTCTGTGCACAAAATTTATTATGTGGGATACACATTTCATTTTGTGCGCAGAATGAATTCTGTGTCCCACAGAATAAATGCTGTGCACATAATGAATTCTGTTATGCCACAGAATGAATTCTGTCGTACAGAATAAATTCTGTCCTATAGAATGAATTCTGTCCTATAGAATGAATTATGTGGGAAACACAATTCATTCTATGGAGAACGAGTCTCATTTGCATATGACGTCGATTGTAG
>JAGGCT020000161.1:45000-49887 GCA_017654935.2 Phymorhynchus buccinoides
ATGAATTGTGTGCACCACATAATGAATTGTGTGCACAGAATGAGGAAAGTGCCTCATTTTACCACTAAAAATCGTGCAAATAATTGTTTGACGTTTGGAATGCCATATACACCTGCTACAACCCCATGCGGTGAGTGGTGGTGATGGTAGCGGGGTGTGTGTGTGTGTGAGTGCGTGTGTGTGTGTGGATATGTGCGTACGTGCGTGCCTGCGTGTGTGTTTGTGTATGTGTGGGTGGGGGGGTGCATACATAACTATTTTGCATGTGTGTGAGCGATTACCTGTTTTGTTTTTGAATTTCTTGCTTTTAATTTTTGTTGTTGTTAAGCGCATAGAGCTCCACATTTGGTGGAGGAGTGCGCTATATAAATGATTCACTATTATTATTATTATTATAAATACTAGTTCTGATTGCTTCTCGGCCTTTTGACTAAGACAGTGATTCAGGAACATACATTTTTGTTTATACCATGGTTGGTTGGTTCAGCCCGTCGTACATGGCGAAAGCCGATACGCGACGTTTAAACTGAACTTCCATCCTTTATTATTCATTATTATTATTATTAGTAGTAGTAGTAGTAGTAGTAGTATTATTATTATTATTATTATTATTATTATTATCCTCTTCCTACAACTGGGCGTCACGCTGCCAGGCAAGAGTCTGCCTTCACCAAACTAAAGGCTCCAGGTAGCGCTAGTATAGCCGTCTGTTATGCACTCATATGTTTATGTATGTGCCAAATGCATAGTGTGCACAGCATGTGAAGACTTGAAAGTGCGCTTGCGAGAGCTTGTGTGTGTGTGTGTGTGTGTGTGTGTGTGTGTGTGTGTGTGTATGTGTGTTGTGTGTGTGTGTGCGTGCGTGCGTGTGTGTGTGTGTGTGTGTATGCGTGTGCGTGTGTGCATGCGTGTGTGTGTGTGTGTGTGTGTAGTGTGTGTGTGTGTGTGTGTGTGTATGTGTGTGTGTGTGTTTGTGTGTGTGTGTGTGTGTTTGTGTGTGCGTGTGTGCGTGCGTGCGTGTGTGTGTGTGCGTGTGCGTGTGCGTGTGCGTGTGTGTGTGTGTGTGCGTGTGTGTGTGAATGTGCGCGCGTGTGTACGCGTGTGTGCGCGTGTGTGTACAGTGTTGATTTGTGGTATGCTCATGTGCGTGTAAAACATTGAATGTGCGCTTGTGAATGTGCGCGCGTGTATATATATGTGTATGCGTGTGTGTGTGTGTGTGTTCGTGCGCGCGTGTGTGTGTGTGCGTGTGTGTGTGCGTGTGCGCGTGTGTGTGTGTGTGTGTGTGTGTGTGTGTGTGTGTGTGTGTGTTCGTTTGTGTCTGTGTGAGAGAGCTGAGAGAGAGAGAGAGAGAGAGAGAGAGAGAGAGAGAGAGAGAGAGAGAGAGAGAGAGAGAGAGAGAGAGAGAGAGAGAGAGAGAGAGAGAGAGAGAGATGGTGCTTTTGTGCGTGTGTATGTAGGCCATCATGGCAAGAACATGACAAGAAACAATCAATATCCTTATTAAACAACCTAAGACAATTATTCGTTAATTAAACAACGGTACATTATTCTCAGTAGAAATCAATTGAGCCGTCAACTTCCTTGCAACCTCAATAATCAATGTTTACTTCGTGAAAGGTACGAATCGTTGTACCCCCTCCCCCATCTCATCCCCCGCCTCCACTTTCTCCGTTAGCATTACTTCTCTCCATTATCTCCATCAACATATATATTATACTCCAGTCCTCACTTGATAATACCCATACATTTGTTCGTGTTCCTTTTCATTACTCCAAAAGGAAAAGAAAACAGAGTCAGATTAACACTTTCACCCTTTACTAATTCCCAGTAGCTTTTCACCACATACGTAGTAAAATCGACCATTTTCATCTCTACTTTTTTCTTACTTTTTTGTAAGTGTTCGGTATTGTTGGTCCGAACAGGTCTCAAGCTATACCTACATCAAGTGTATTTGCCTATTATGTCCATGTCCAAACCAGAAATGCAGGAATACAAACATACCCATCTTGTTCCGATAGTTTTGTTTGCCTCTTTGGCACGTTTGGCCGCGCTTTCAGTTGGTCTTTTCAAAATATGTGTGTGGCCAATTTAGACCAGTTTTGCTCAAGGGAAAGCACTCAGAAGACAGCTTACTGATTAGTGAATATAATGAAAGAAGTTCTGTCCCTTAGACCATGGTTGGGCGTGCACCGTTCATAGTCAAAATCACCACTCATATATACGTGTTGCGTACTGAACGGAGAATAGGAAGAAGAATGTCGTTTTCCGTGTCTTTAAACAGATTTTGTTTCATTCATGCTGGAAATGTGGTTAGGTTACGCTTGTGCGTGTAAAGGACATTTCTTTCAGAAAAGGAATAAGAATGTTCTTTTTAAATAATTCAAAACTTTGAACTGTATATTTCTGTATGTCCGTTTATTTACAGAGATAAGTTCAAGACTTTTACCTTGGTCTGTCTTTCTATATTTATCCATTTAGACGAACTTCCACACGAAAGGAAACACCAACAAACAAGATATAAAATACCAAATATTTCGGCGGTTTTCACTGTTGGAATTAACCGGTATTGTAAAACATACACATTAAACAATGCTTTTCACTGTTGGAATTAACCGGCATTGTAAAACATAGACGACATTAAACAATGCTTTTCACTGTTGGAATTAACCGGTATTGTAAAAGACACACAACCTTACACAATGTCTTTCCAGATTGTTATTAATGACAAACAGAAGGGATCTGAATGGTTTGAGGAGGAAAGTAAAAGGGATAGTGAAGACCAACTGATTTATAATACAGCTGTGAAGAAGTACAGAGCCTTAGTAAGAGCTAAGGAACGTGCCTTCAAAACGCAAAAAGCTTAAGATTTGGCAAAAGAATTTAACAATGGATCCAAAGTTTGGTGTGAGTTAAGAAAGATCGAGGGAAAAGAAAGACAGTCAATGATTATATTATTATGTTATTACTTCAGAAGAGTGGCTTAATCATTTTCGATAAATTTTCAAAGTGATAATGAGAATTCCATTACCCCTTCAGGACAGTACTGCCTGATGCAAACATCATTACTGGCCTAGGGTTGCCTAAAGAAAAAAAATGTAACAAGTAATAAGCGCATAACAAAACTCACCACTGTCAATAATTCAGTTTTGAAAACATTACTGGTTGATCCAAGTTTAATTTTCACTTTGAAATCGTTGGTTACTTGCATTTGACATCGGAATCATTATTATTCTCCTTATTAATATCACTGCTAATGGAAACATATTGGGGCATTTTCTGAGGCTCGTGTAGGGCCGACCTTTGGGACATTGTTAACATCATAGATTGGAATAGAAGGGCCGACCTTTGGGACATTGTTAACATCATAGATTGAAATAGAAGGGCCGACCTTTGGGACATTGTTAACATCATAGATTGAAATAGAAGGGCCGACCTTTGGGACATTGTTAACATTAGAGATTGGAATAGAAGGGCCGACCTTTGGGACATTGTCAACATCATAGATTGGAATAGAAGGGCCGACCTTTGGGACATTGTTAACATCATAGATTGAAATAGAAGGGCCGACCTTTGGGACATTGTTAACATCAGAGATTAACATCATAGATTGAAATAGAAGGGCCGACCTTTGGGACATTGTTAACATTAGAGATTGAAATAGAAGGGCCGACCTTTGGGACATTGTTAACATCATAGATTGAAATAGAAGGGCCAAACATAAGTGAAGCGAAGGCCGAAGAGTGACGAAGAGAAATAACAATGCAAACACACACCATGGTTTGGGTTTGAAAACCCACATGGATTTAGATAAGCTTTAGATTCAGAAATCGCTTGGAATTAGGCCTTGACTGGCGTGCTCCTGTTCCGAGTATGTTCGGAATTCGTCCGCAATGATCTTTTAAAAACGATAATTATTAAGCTTAATATATTTGATGATTATATCTTTTATTAGGCATATGTACGTATAAAATAATAATGTTATTCAATTTAGCTCATTGTATTAGTGAGGAAGAGAAGGGTGGGTTCGGGGAGAGGGGGAGATGGTGGCGTATCACTTCTTTGCATATTATGTAAATGTTGTGTTGTTTTGTTGATTGTTTTATCGCTTCAAAAAGAATCGACCTGTTTAAAATGGACAATAAAACATAATGATTGATTGATTGATTGATAAATGTTTACACCAACACTTCATTCAAGGTTTTGTATACCTGGTTAGAAAGTACCGAATTAATTTCCGAATGTCAAGCAGGTTTTCGTAAGTAGCATTCTACAACGGACCATATCTTTACTTTCCAAACAGTAATTAAAAAATGTTTTAATAAAAACTTCAGAAAAATATATGTAGCTGTTGTAGATTTTAGAAAAGCCATCGATAGTGTTAGACATGACACATTTTTACAGTGCATTAAAAAACAGGATAAAATGAAATGTCTAGCTTCTCTTAAAGCTATGTATTCCTCTTCATTAGCTTGTGCACGGCGAATACATCAGTAACTGAGTATGCTTGAAACCCCTATCGGGTCCGACAAGGGTGCATTCTAATCCCCCTTTATTCTTAATATTCAAAAACCAATGATCAATAATATGCGTGAAAATGGTAAACATTCGTTGTACAATGTTCCAGATCTCATGGAATATTGATTTTACTATTTGCAGAGATGTTGCTCTGCTACCGACCACTCCAAGGCAGTCTTCAAAATCACTTACATGTTTTAAGCACGCTGTTGTGATCGCATAAACCTAGATAACAGCATACATAACGAAAGTCAGTTGTGTTGTTTTTCGAAAGGGGGCTATTTAGGTAAAAACATTGTTTTTACAAAGAAAGTATATTATTTTAATTGACTTGATCACATAGAAGGGTGCATATGTCAGCGCGTGAAA
>JAGGCT020001619.1:0-25000 GCA_017654935.2 Phymorhynchus buccinoides
CGAAGCAGCGCCATTTGTTTGCTTCCAAGAAACGCGCGGGCTTGGCAGCAGTGCACGTGCGAGCAGCATGGGTGGCGAGAAACAAAGGGAAATTACTCTGTGGTTCATGATAGTTTTTGTCGTCTGCTTCAAGCATGGTATAGTAGTGAAAGAATAGGCACAGTATATTTTATTGATCGTTTCCCGCAAGCCGAAATGGCTTCGACATTCTGTTCGCGGCGAACACGTTTGAGGAAGCAATCGGCTGAGAGAAAAACTGTAAGGCACAATGACGTATTGACTGAAAAATGTATACGTCAAACTTGAAACTTTGTACGTAATTTACGTACAGATCTGCGTAATCTGGAACACTGCATTACATGTTTCTATGTTTAAGATGAACGAGAACAGTAGTACCCACATTTCAAGACACTCCAGTCCAAAATAAAGAAAACCTTTTCGATACTCAAAAACCTGAAATCTGGTGCATGTTGTAAAAATAAAAATCAGCTGTACAATTAATTTCAACCTGTTGAACTTGAAGGGCATTCAGTGGTGCCAACACTAACCTTGAAGATGGCCACTCCTCCTCCATCCTCCAGCAGGGCATCTTCCGTGCTGCAACAACACAACACCCATTACAAACAAGGCTGATTTAACTTAATGTATACCGTCCAAAGAAAGTAACTAATCAGAACTTTAAAGCTAAACATATCACCCCTTTCTTTGCCCAGAGTAAAACAAATTACAAGCAAGTCTGGAGTTTGCTCTAGACAAAATTAATTACAAGAAATACTTCAGATCTTGTTTCAGCATTTCTAAATTTATGGATGAAACAGTAACGATTCAGCTTCAGGATAAAATATAATAGTGAAACATTTGTATGGTGCATAATTCCTCCACCCAGTGTGGAGCTCCATGCTTTTAACATTATTCAAAAGGAAATGGTTGAACAAAAGACATGTTAATGTGCATACTGGAAAGAGAAAAGTGAAATTGTAAAGTCTCTACTTTACATTTTCACAAAACAGTTTTCAAGAAATGTTATTACCAATCAGCAAAATTAAATATGAGATCAAATTAATAATATCAATGTGTTCACAAAATGTCTGGCTTCGTTATGAAAGGCGATAATTATCTGAACCCTGCGCCTAGATGATCCTTGAGTGTGGTCCTGCACTAAGAACAATGTGCGCTCTATTGTGTCTACAGTGTGAAGTCAGCCTGAAATTCACAAGTGATCCACTGTCATGTTAAATACAACACAAACACAATACAACATGTGAACACTGTACCTCTCAAACGCTGAGCCAGCAGCTGCCCTCTTCCTTGACATGGTCACAATGTCAGTTAGTAACAACGTTCACTTTAAAAAGAGGCAACTTGGTATTTACCGATTCAGTCCTGATCCAGTTCTGAAACACATATTTAAAAGTTAATTAAATTTGCTGCATACTTTTTTTCAAATCCAAACATATAATAGAGCCAATACTACTATTACTAGTATTAGTAATAAGTATTGTTAGATTGACAATCGATAACTACCGGTCAATACCTGACTAATTTGCTGATTCATCCAAAAGCTGTCCAACACAAGAATAATCAACAAAAACATGTATCGCATGTTTGCCTGATGACACAGAATTCGTTGGGTTACGGAAGCTTGGGTTGGACACAATGGGCCTTGAAACGTCTTGTTTTGATTTGCCCATCCTGTGTGTTATTTAGTGTGTAGTATCTTGCCAGTGATGTTAACTTTCTTCGCTGAGCTTGTTATTATGTGGGTTTAGAAACTAAATTGAGCGAGAAAGATATATTCGAAGAAATTAGTGTCACTTACAAAAATATACCAGTTATTTCTTTAAGAACACAAGAATTAGGTTGCATACAATGATACATTGATTTATCACAGTACTTGGGTCAGTTCATGCTTTGGTTTAGTGCCCACAAGGTCTGCTGTTTAGACAATGAAAGTAGACACAATTCTAACTCATATTTAGGCCACACACAAAAAATAGTTGTGGTTAAGGTAACAGGATTACAGACGTTTCGTACCCTGGATGTTTCGTACATTATTCGTACCCTGGATTGGTCGTTTCATACATTATTTTCAAGACATTTCGTACATGAACTTAGCGTTTCGTACACAGGCGTTTCGTACACAGTAAGCTATCTGCAGTCTGGACTCCAGCTACTTTAAGCAATTTCATTGGATAACGGCAACGTCAAGCGGACATTTTGTCTTGACTTTTTGTTTTCATTTCTAACCCTAACCCCAACCCTAACCCTATCCATTTCCCGGGCGTTATATCCTAACCCTATCCCTGTCTAACCCTATCCCGACCTGCAGAAAGGGATAGGAGTAGCAGTGAGTTCAAAACTTGAAAAAAAAATCATTGGCGTATCAGTTTGGCTCTTCTGAAACTATTAATATCGTCCAGACTGCGGTTATGCTCTTGTGTTTCGTACACAGGCGTTTCGTACATTTTGGTGTACTAGCTGCTTAGCTGCTGCCGGTGTCATGATAAATAAGTACCTGCCATGAAATATCTACCTCGGCATGAGAACTATAACCAACTAACCCTAACCCTAACCACGTTTCTGATCCTGAAATATCTACATCGGCATGAGAACTATAACCAACTAACCCTAACCCTAACCACGTTTCTGATTGGCTAGGCGCCGGCTAGGCCTACTTATTTGATGAGGTAGGTAATTCTATTCACACCGGTGCGGCCAAAATGAGAGCTACATTTTTCATACCTCTCTCACCCAAAAAAAAAAAGAAGTGTAGATGAGCACTGTGCCTGCGGTGACATACTCTCCAGGAGAAAGTAGCCCATGCTTTAGCGATATTTTGCTTGTGTACGAAGTGTTCAAGTGTGTACGAAGTGACTAAGACGAAACGGTCATGAGGTACGAAACGACCAGACGAAACGTCTAAGACGAAACGTCCAGGGTACGAAACGTCTGTATCCCGTGGCCCCAAGGTAACATGGCCCAAAACAATAGGGTAGGTAGGTAGGACCTAACTTTTTTTGTTCTTTTTTTTTTAAAGGTTAAAATTGACAAAACGCACAATTCAAGAGCTCTCTCTCTCTCTCTGTGCATGCGTGTGTGCCATGAACATCGAGTAATTTAAAGTAAACAACCCAAAGAAATAAAACTTTCTCTTTCTCAACGAAACTGTAAGCTCTTCACTCCCAGGTCTTTGAGATCGCCAAGTGGTGTTGAAAACTCTAGTTCGAAAGGGTCTGCCTATGACCATTCACTTCGCATCAGTGTGTCACACAGGTGGAGATCTGTAGTCTGAATCAAGCATGCTGGCAGTGAACGCAGCAGGCCGAAGCCAGGGTAAATTTCACAAGAGAGCGCCCTGCACGTTGCATTACTATTTTGACAAACGGTATCTAAGAAACAATTTTTACAAAAGTTAAGCGGAAATATATCACAGGCTCTTGTCTGATTGGTCAAACAAAATGACTTCAAAAGGAATTGTTTGGAAATGATTAAGCCAAGGGGAGTAATTTCATGGTGTGTGGGAGTGATCTTGCCAAATGCAATCGGTCAAACAGGGGGAATTACTCTACCTTCAGGTAGATCCCCAGCTCTCGGCTCGCGTGTTTGATTAGACTTACATCACTTAGAACACTGTGCGTCATTTTAAAATTGATCTCATTTACATTTTTACGTCACATTTTGCAAGTTCTCTCAGTTTGAGGATACAGGCCGCCCCTCATTTTTCAAAAACAATGTTTGCAAGTCGCTGACACACATCCTGCAGTTTCAAGCTTCGACGTCATTCTTGCATTGTTACCATGGAATTTGACCGAGTAATGGAGGTAAACAATTCTAATTTTCACGAAGTGCTCTCCCCTAGGTTTTTCCGAAAATCGTCTATTAAATCTTAATGCGCCAGTCAACAACAAGAAATGCGTTTTTGACACTTTTCGCCGATTTCCCAAAAGTGCTCGAAGCACCCGCTCTTGAGAAACTCATCCAGATTTCCCGCCACACAAAAACGTCATGACGCCTTGTGTTGTGTTGTGTGGGGTTGTGTGTGTACTGTGTCAATTCGTTACCGAAGCACCTAGGCAAGCAGTCATTAGTCATGCACGTGAGGCACTGCTTGTCTGACTCTGTCCGTCTTGCGATAGGCCTACGCCTAGCCTACAGCCGAGTGAAAGTACTGATAGCCTACTGTTGGGCCTATGGTTGAAAAGTTGTTTTGTGTGCATGTTAGTTGTTACGCATGACTGCTCTGAATTTCAAAATGCGTCAAATACGCAAAAAAAGTGCGTTAACGCGATCCCTGCACTGTAGTTATGACACTGACAGTCAACACACACAGTAACATGGAAAATTATTGATTGTGATGGTGACAAAACATCAATGCCACTTTTTGAGCTTTACATTTATTTATAAGTAACATTACAAGTTCAGCGCAGCCCCCCCCCCCCCCCCCCCCCCCCCTCCTCCGATCTACCCAACTTACCCTCCCACTCCCTCCGCCACCCTCGCTACTTCCCTCCCTCTTTTTTTCTTCTTCCGATTGTTTTTGTCCACTCCCCCCCTACCCCCTCCTCATTCTTAGCTGCCAGAACATTTTCTTCGTAGAACCCTCATTTTAGTCGCCGAAATCTTCAAAATGATGAAGTTGGGCGTCAGAATGAAGAACTAAAAAGGCAGTGACTCCTCTCCTGTCCTGCACGCACACAGTTTATAAAATAAAAATAGGCAGAAGCTCAGGGTACGGGCCCACATCTCGCATTCACCAGACTATGGGCACAGCGCTCAATCACAGGACGCATAATAATTTGTGCGCAAATGTCTTCAAAAACAACTAACATTAACTCTGACATGTTCCTAACCCTATAATTATTCCTTACCAGGATGCGTTAAATATGGTCAAGAATCTGATTTGGTGTCTAAATTGTGTTACACACAAGGCCTAATATAAAGACACAACACCAAATGTAATTGGTGAAGATAGCGTGCTCGTATTTAAAGTCATTTTTCATTGAATAGAACCAAAGTCTTCATCTGTCGAGTGATGCTGCGGCTCAGAGAAAGGTTCAATAGTTTCAAACTCTTCTTCCATTTTTGTCTCTTTTAGTGGCAGCTGGATGCAGTTGAAGTGGTTATACCTGCACTCACTAGTCAGTGATCTCAACTCACAACTTCCTTCACCTGAAGACCAGTAACACTGAGTACTGCTGGATGCAGTTGAAATGTGATGAAATTGGTTATACCTATACCCACTACTGACTAGTCAGTGATCTCAGCTCACAACTTCTTTCACTTGAACTAGTTGAAGACCAGCAACACTGACTGTGACTGAGTACTGATCAATCATTGTTTTTGGTGCCCAAATGTATTTATTCTGATGTTCAGTCAGTGTATTTACTTTGGTGCTGTGAGCAATACCTCTGGTGGTGATATAATGTTCCTGGTGATAGAATATATGTTATTTGATGATTAACCATCTAATTTGTTGCTGAGCCATCTAATTTGTTGCTGAGCCATCTAATTTGTTGCTGAGCCATCTAATTTGTTGCTGAGCCATCTAATTTGTTGCTGAACCATCTAATTTGGTGACGGGAGATTTCATTTGATGCTAAATAATTTATTTGGTGCTGGATAATTGTTTTGGTTTTTGATGGTCGAGAAAATCTTTTGGGTGCTGCAATCATCTAATTTGGTGGAGCAATAAATGGTAGCCTTATATTATCACTGGAGAGTATGATGATGTGAGAATTTTGAACTTTTCGATGGAAAATGAAGTGAAAATTGATCGCGATGGTGCCGAGTTGCAATTTGGCGGCCGGCCACGTGATTTTCTCTGTGCGATCGCAAATATTTCCAGGTATTTTGCTTTTTTCAGCTTGTTTTATACTAAAATCCACTAAGAATTAATGACGGAAGGTACTAATAAAGCTTTTCTGATGAAATTGAGCCCAAAAATCAAAGCAATATCGAAAATCGACGCCAATGTTCGCGGAAACCGATCTTGCTACGGTTACGGCTACCGATCAAAGACTTGACTTCGATTAGGCCTACCTTTATTTTTTAAAAACAAATTACCCGATAATTCCAAAGATGCCAGTGTCTAAATGTCTTTGGATGATTATTCTTTTATTATTTGCACACCATTCATCCATCAATCAAAGTTAAACTAGAACTTTACTTAAAGTTAAAGGCACAAAAATAGCCCTGAGACAGAGTGGTTGCATTTTTTAAATTTCAACACACCTGTCCGTTCATTATTTTTTGTATTAATTAATGAAATCACAAAGTCTTACAATCACATTCATGCCAAAGTCTAACCTCTAAGCTTTCCAATGACATTATATAACTTTCCCAAATGCAATTTTCCCAAAGTTAATTGCTAACGTCACTGAGCGCTGCCTGTAGGGTTAAAATTCCTAGCTCGTTAAAATTCATAGCTCGCTACTATGAGTGACTATTTGCGACAACCACAAATTTCACTTTTTCGTTACTTGAAGTGAACCATTTACCTAACCCTAACCCTATCCCTAACCCTAGAAAAAAGTGAAATTTGTCGTTCATGCTCAATGTCGCAAAATGCCGCAAATAGTCATTTTAACCCGACACCCGACGAATTTTAACCCGACACTGCCGGCTTATTCAGCGCTACTAGTAAATAGTAGTAGTAGTAGTAGTACTACTACTAGTGTAGTACATGTATACTAGTAGTACTACTACTAGTACTTTTCAAGTAGTAGTAGGGTTAAATTAATGCTTCAAATCAAAAGGGCACACCAAGAGGCCGCGAGGCCTAGCTACTCTAAGAGCCTGATCTGATGGTACGTCATGATCGATCTCGCACATGCGCAGACATGTTGAGAACAAATACATTTTGAGAACGCCACACCGTACCCCGAGTTTCCGCCTAATTTAATGCTAGTTTTGTTGTTAAACCAGTTAAAGGTGCAGTCTTTTGTCAGTTTCGTGTGATATTTGATGCAAATTAACATGCATAAATGTCCAGTATGGCAAAACAGCAGAGCATAAAAAATAAGGCCAAAAAATAAATAATCATTCTCACATCGTGGTGGCCTCATTTTCCGGGAGACAAAATGGCGTGCGGAAAGAAAGTTAGAGTGATTTCCCTTTGGTAAGCACGCGCACTGCATGATGACGCGAATGTCTTTTTATGACACTTCTACCAAAACTTCTACTGTAACCAGAGATAGTTTAGGGGAGATAGCCAACTTGAAGGTAGGGTGATGACGACCCTAAAGAGTTATCTTTCCGTACAGGTAGGAACAATGGTGGCCCCCATCGAAATTTGATTCTGAATCGAAGCGACTGTTCCAACCACATGTTGGAATGCAAGGTTCAAACTATTTAAGCAAGATTAAAAAAGAAGCTGGAAATCGAGCATAGAAGCCTATAAAACATTGACGAACAGTCTTAGATCAACTGCTTAGGCTACATCTGACATACGATATCATGTTGAAACTCAAACGAGGAATCTTCTCTTCAGGGCGAATCCTTGTTCTTTTGGTAATATTCACATTTCCCCCGTCAAGAACAATGATATGGTGACTAAAAAAACAATGGGCTATGTTCTTTTCTGCTACAAATTATCGTTCTTGGCGGGAAGAAATGTGATTATTACCCACTTTATCAAGTTGATGTAGATCTAATTACAGATCTGTCATGACTCGTGAAAAGACAACTCTTTGAGGCTGTTTCGCATTGAAATTTGAACACTTGAGTTGCCCTCCTTACTTACAGGTTCATACCTGCAGGGAAAGATAACCAGGGAGGTTGGCCTCACTTCTCTAATAGGGAAAAGAGTTAAGTTCCCCCTCTCTATATATAAGCTCTCTGCTGTAACTGGTTCAGCCCATTTTTGTTCCGTCTGTAGTAGAGTGAGAGATGTACCATAAAATATCGTATATCATGGAAGATTTCCGAAAACAAAATATAAAAACCTCTGTGCAAAAGTTCAAACAAAAATGACAGGACAGTGAAGAGGCCGCGAGGCCTAATGTCCTAACTACCTAGCTGACCTGACCTGATGGAAGACTGACTCTCAAATTGGGAGTTTGCACTGGCTCTTACCATGGACAATATATCGGGTGAATATAGGATCCATGCTCTTACTAAGAGTTGCCCTTTTAGCCCAAGAAAACCTCCCAGAGTGAAACCCCAAATTTTCTTCTCTGCGCAGAAGTTTGACCTTGAAAACCGACATTTATTTTTGTGGTCATATCTTTCACATCGTTGGACTTACGATCTTCAAACTTCGTATGTCTTCTTCTTCTTCTTCTCTTGAGGGCCCACAGTCAATGAGCTGACCATTCTGGCTCCTTTTGGGGGGGGAAGAGGGGTTCCGGTGGTCAAATTTTAGTTGGCAGTGGTGGTGTAACAACAAAAAATAGGGATTGGAGTGGGTAAGGGAGAAGCAAGGGTGGAGGGGGGGGGGGGGCGAGACTGATGAGCTACTGATCAGCCTGCAGTCCTGACGTGCCACGCACGTCAGCAGTGAAGGTTGCGATGGCGTCCTGCCGCAGTTCGTTCCACTCCCTGATGGTCCTTGGGAGGAACGAGTTGGGCCTGTACTTAGTGCGGCACTGGATTCGCTGGAACTGCAGGTGGTGTCCACGCTTTTGCCAAGATGGCTTGCAGATTTGGGCAGTGTACAGCGTCTGTGCTGATCTCAGTTGTGCAGCGTGGAGAGTCTGGTCCTCTGCCGTCTGCTCTCCAGTGACTCCCAGCCCAGGTTCTCGAGCATGGTGCTCACACTTGATGTGGGCCTGTATGTGGGTCCCAGACAGAGCAGGCATACTCAAGCAAGGGACGCACGAAGGCTTTGTAAGCTCGTTCCTTGATGGTAATGCTGCTGATCTTTAAGTTCCGTCTGAGAAAACCCAGGGTTTTGTTGGCCTTGGCACTGATGTTGTTGACGTGGCAGTCCCAGGAGATCTCGCTGTTGATGGTGATGCCGAGATATTTAGTTTCCCTTAGGGGAAGACGGGGTAAAAAGCGCATGGGCGGGTAAGAGGCCCACCCCAATTATCTCATGAAATAAAGAAAATTTCAGTCAGATTTGCCCATGAGACGAATGCTAGACATTAACGCTCGTCTCATGGGCAAAATGAGACTGAAATTTGCTTCATTTCATGAGATAATTGGGGTGGGCTTCTTACCCGCCCAATGCGCTTTTTATCCCGTCTTCCCCTACGTTCTCAAGGGTGTGCTCGTGCAGGATGTAAGACTGAATGCTGTAGGGAGTCCTACTCCTGGTAACTTGCATCGCTTGGCACTAGTTTCCAGGATGAAATTCCATGTCCCAGCTCTTCTCCCAGTCCGCCAGGCGGTGGAGGTCAAGTTGTAGCTGGTCTTGGTCTTTGATGCCAGAGATCAACCTATATGCTGCGGTGTCGTCTGCAAACAGTCTTGCCGTTGATGTCAGTCGGTCTGGCATGTCGTTAATATAGGCTAAGAACAAACATGGTCCTAGCACTGACCCCTGGGGAACACCTGATGTGACATCAGCAAATGGAGACGTTGATCCGTCAACCAGAACTGCTTGGCGGCGGTCCCTGAGGAAGCTGGAGATCCATGTGTGTGTAGAGCCTCTGACACCATAGTGTTGGATCTTGTGAAGCAGCAAGCTGTGGTTCACCTTATCAAACGCTTTCGAAAAGTCCATGATGAGGACGTCTGTTTGCTTGCTGCTCTCCAAATTGGCTGTCAGTTCCTCTGTAAACTCCAGGAGTTGAGACTCACAGGATCTCCCTTTCCTGAATCCACTGTTGGTTCTCATTTAGGATGTGGTGCTTCTCAATGTGCCTCATGACTGCTCTTACGATGATGTGCTCTAGGAGCTTGCATACGACACTGGTGAGGGACACAGGCCGATAGTTGGCTGGGTCGTATTGTTCACCTTTCTTGAAGATGGGAGTGACGTATGCTGATCTCCAGTCGGCTGGAACAGTGCCTGAGGCAAGGGAAGACTGAAAGATTGCAGTCAGTGCAGGCGCCAACTCCACTGCCATCTCTTTGAGGACATGCGGTGTAATCCTATCTGGACCACAAGCTTTATGGGGGTTGAGGTTTTGGAGGAGCGCTGATACCCCATCTGTTGTGACCACTATGTCGTCCATTGAAGGAATCCCCGTCTTTTGCAAGAACTCTTCATCATTAAAAGTTTCTCCACCGCCAAAAACTGACTGGAACTGCTGATTCAAGATCTCGGCCTGTTCAACTGGCTTGGAAGTCAAGTGACCATCTTTTTGGAGAGGGGCCACACCAACGTTAGACGCCTTTTGATGTTTAATATAGGCCCAAAACCTCTTGTCTTTTGCAGCTGGCTTCGTTGGGTCCAATTGAGAAAGTCCCAGTAGGATCGGCGGAGTTTCTTTTGAATGTCTCGACGGAGATCCTTGAGTTCAATCTTCAGTTCCTCTGTACAGCCTGTCTTTCCTGTGGATGAGGTGCCTGATTTCATCCGTCACCCATGGAAGTTTGGGTTTGATACTGATTGTCCTGTGAGGAATGTGGGAATGAATTGCTTCCTGTATGGTCGTCTTGAACATAGTCCATAGCTGTTCTGTTGATGTTTCTTGGGCCTGCTGTATCCTCTCGCTAAATGCAGTGGCTATTTTCTTCAGGCTGACCCAGTCTGCCTTGGCATATAGGGGGATCAGGCGTGGTGCCATCTTCTTTTTTACTGCGCAGATGTTGATTTTGCAGTACGGGATACAGTGATCTGAGAGACCTGGCACTACCTCCACTCTGGGAAACAGCTGAGCTGAGTTGGTCAGAAGCAGGTCCAGGGTATTCTCCTTCCTTGTCGGCTCCTTAACCAGCTGCTCTAGACCATTGTCGTTCAAGATGTTCAGGAAGTAGCGGTGAAGGGCAGCACATTGACACTTTGGTTTGAGAGATGTGGTGCTCCAGTCAAAACCCGGAAAGTTGAAGTCACCTCCAATGAGAAGATGCGCATTTCTTAGCTGAGTGGCTCTCCGGACAGATACCTCAAACTTCCGCAGGCTCTGCTCGTCCGCTTTGTCGGGTCTGTAGTACGCACACAGGTACAGTGTGCGACGACCTTTCAGCTTCACCTTCACCCAAAGTGCCTCACAGTCGTCAACCTCCAGCTCAGGGGACGGATAGCTATCCAGGCTACTGTGCACTGCTATCAAAACCCCACCACCGATTTGGTCTTGCCTATCTCTCCTGTATACACTTTGTAGTTGTTGGGCAGGATTTCTGCTGAGGCAATAGTGGGTTTCAGCCATGTCTCAGTTCCAAGGATAATATCTGGTTTCAGACTGTCTGTGAAGTTGAGGAATTCCGCCCTTTTTCCAGTAACTGACTGAAAATGTATGTTTACAGCCCTAAAAGGTCTGTTCTTCCACTTGTTCTGTTGGCTTGGCCTTGATGGAGTGGAGGAATGCAGAGGGATAAAATCCTTTTTTTTCCTTTTTTTTCTCTTTCCCCCCCCCCTTGCAAAGAAGGTTCTCTTCTTCCATAATGTATATTACAAGACAATATTATTTTACAGAACTAAATAACACACTGATTAATTCAATCATACTAAATAACCATCATTATCAAATAAAACAAATCAGCATATAATCCAGGCATGGGAATTAAAGAAAGAAAAAAAAAGACTGAAAATTGTGGTCTGGAAGAAGGCATAGAAACAAAGAAAAAGAAAAAAAAAGATATATTAAAAAAACCCACTGCAAATCGTGTGTGTTGGGATACAGCCCCCAGAAAATGAAGCTTTTCTAAAAAAACAGGACTCATTTCATTTTGCATTCGTTTATAACCAATAACTTAATTTTACTCATTGGGCTTCTTTTTTTTTATCTCATAAATGTGCTCTTGGACCATCAAAAAAGCTGAAACGTGAAGAAAGAAAAAAAAAAAAAGACTAAAGACAAAAAGACAAAAACCTTAGACCTACTTAGGTAGCAAGTTTAGGTAGGGCAGCCACTTTATGTTGAATTCATCAATGCGCATTTCCATGGCATGTGTAAACTTTTCTAAAATATATTGTTTTTTCAATTCCTGTAGAAAGTTCCTTGTTGTTGGTTTTGTTTTGTGTATTCTGCATATATAGACAAAGTATCTAGCTATTAGTAATATCAGATCGAAAGTTTGTTCTGTTAATGTTTTAGAGTCTTCACCAAATAAAACTAGTTCAACATTGAGTGATAGTCTTTCACAATTTAAACATTTATCTTTTAATATTTTCTCCAAGTTCATCCAGAACTCTTGAGAATGTTGACAATACCATAAATAATGTTGCATAGTATCTTTTTCTTCATTGCAAAAATTACATTCTTCATTTTCCACTATTCTCATTCTTTTTAGAATACTATTTGTAACTAGGATCCCATGACATATTTTAAGTTGAAACCATCTCAATTTTATTTCTTTAATTTGTCTTATTTTTTTCAAAACTTTCTCCCAATCAATTACTATGTCAAGTTTCTGTTCCCACTTCATAAATGCATATATATCGTAGATTTCATTTTTTCCTAAAGTTAAATTATAATATGCTTTACTTCCTTTCTTTACACTACATATTTGCACTGCTTTTGCATTTTCATTCTTTTCTTTGCTGTCACTGGTTATATTTCTCTGTCCCATGTATTTTTTAATAGATTGGATACAGCCTAGATAGTTAAGAAAATTTACAGTTATTCCCCACTTCTGTGAAAATTCTCTATAAGTCAAAAAATCCCCATTATCTTTCAATATATCCTGCACAAAATATATTCCCTACATGCCATGTAGCAAAAATAACTGTTGTTAATTGTTAATTTTAAATCTATCATTGAAAAAGATAGGTTCAGAGTTGATTTCTTTGTTATTTCTTAGCTCAACATGAAGATTTAATTGATCATACGCCTTGAATACATCTGTCCAAAAAATGTGCAGCTTGTTGTTATTTATTAAAAACAATTGACCCAAAGTTGTTCATATTTGCTGTATCTGGATATGAGGAGTGTATTATTTTCCTCCATTTAATATTACTGGTAATTAATTTTCTTAACCAGCACAGTTTTAGTGCTTGTATGTATGCTTGTATGTTTGGGATTCCTATGCCTCCGTTTTCAATATCATGAACCGAAAGAGTTCGTTTCAACTTATCAGGCTTTTTATCCCATACAAATTCAAAACATATTTTTTGTAGATTTTTTATTTCATTATCTGGTGGATTTGGTAGTAATATCCATAAATAAACTAACTTTGAAAGTATTAAAGATTTTAAAACGGCTAGCCTACCTAAAGGAGTGCATGTTCTTTGTGACCAGATTTTTAACAATACTTTTGTTTCATACATCTTATCAACCATATTGATTTCAGTTATATTTAATAGATCGTTCGTTAACCAGAGTCCTAGGATTTTAAATTTAGGTGGATTCCATTTCATGCTTTTATTCGGTAGGTATATGACATTCGAATTCTTTTTGCCACCTAACCAAACGTTGATAGTTTTCTCAAAATTTAGTTTTAAGCCAGATATTTCTTCAAACTCTTCAAGTGTTGCAAAAAGTTTTTCATATGATTCTTCATCACCCTGTAGCAAAAATGATGAGTAATTTTGAACTCTGAGTCTGATATCTGTATTCCCTTTATATCTTTATCTTCACGAATTTTTGAAGCTAATAACTTTGCTGTCCGATCATGCCCATATTTGTGTGACTGTCTAGCTCCGTAGCTTTTCTTTTGAAAATAAAAAGCACAACAAAAGCATTGAAAATACTTTTCACACAAAAAAAGACAAAAAGTGAATGTAAAGATAAAGTATAAAACAAAACACATCACAATCAATACAGAGTAAGGGGGGGGGGAGAGCAAAGGAAACAAAAAACAACAACAAAAAACAATTTCCAGAAATTCAAAACACAAGAAATCAGTGAGGCGACCACTCAAATAGCAAGGAAAGGAAGCTGTACATGAAGCAACGCATAATCTGTCAGAACATTCAAACAAAGGGATAAAATCCTGTTCGGTGGGGCTAAGCTGGTCCTGTGGGCAGAAGTCAGACCGATCCGGACCGTGCAAGTCGAAGATGGTGCGGCTGTTCGGACTACCGCAGATGGCGCAGTACCATGGTGCTGTAGAATTCTCACACAGTTCTTGGTACTCCACGGTGTCGATGCTCTGACATCTCCCATGGAACCACTGGCCGCACTGTTCACAGGCCACACCCCTGTCCTCCCACTGCACTGTAGGTGCATTGCCTCATGGTAAGTCTGAATATTGGATACAGACGTAGGTCAAGGTCAAGGTCAGGGACGTAGGCCTCGGAGGTGTAAATGTGGTGTTTTAGCATATCTTTCTCATTTATGCAGTTACAGGCTTCAAATTTGGCAGATTGGTAGACCGAGTCACAATCACGTGTGGTGCGAAGTATTATTAGCATGCATGACCTTGACCTTGAATTTTGTGTGTGTGGGTTGTTGTTTTTTGCTTTGGTTATAGTCTAAACACCTTTTGGTCGTACACCCACATAACCATATATATTCTTGGTCAGAACGACGTAAAGAATTATGTTATTTGAAGCCTCTCAGTTCCTGTCAGTCCAGGCTGTATCTAATGATCCACCTGACAAAATCACGTAAAGTTTTATGTGGAGGTGTCAAAGAGCCCTGAGGGGTAATATGGGGAGAAAGGGAGGGGAGGGGTGCTTCTGGGGAGGCATGGGGCTTGAGAGGCGCAATGGGCAAAGTACAATTTGGTGCTCTTGCCACCGGCTTGCACAAAATCAGTGCTTTCTGGTTGGCTTTTTTTTTTAGCAATCCACATCTCTACACAAATTATGTTGGAGCCCTCTTGGTTGAAAAAAAGAGGGGGTTTTGGTTGTGGGGTGGGGGTATTGGAGGAGGGGACAAGTTTCAGTCCATGTCTGCAGAAAAGCAGTTGCCTTTCTGCTATTACTTCACAGAATCAAATGATATAATAATACACACACACAATTTTAGTCACATGAATCACAAGTGTTACGTATGGCTCGCGATCCCCTTCATAGCATTTGGGTGTCTGTGACAACGACAAGAAAGCCAAGATTCTGAGGAAGAATGCCACAAACAACAACCCTGTGAACGGCACACCTCTAGAAGCTGTGCAGGAATTCACCTCCTTGGGCAGCAAAATGACAACAGACAGTGACTGCGACAGAATCAGCAAAGCGAACCAAGCCTTTGCCATGCTCAAGCCCATCTGGAAATCTACGCTTCCGCGACACTTTTTCACAATAAAAACGGTCGCTACATTGAGCGACACTTTTTCACCAAAAATACGGTCGCTACTGCGACAATATTTCACGGCAAATGCGGCGACCGTATTTCACAGCAGCGACAGAATTTCACCATAGATCGTGTCGCTAGCAATAGGATCTACGGTGAAATGCTGTCGCAGCGACCGTATTTCACGGCGACAATATTCTATACGACACCGGCACAAAAAGATGCCATGAACAAGTATATGAACATAGCACACAATGCTTAAGTTTTTATTCAAAGCTTAAAGACCCACCACGTCACGTGTCAAAATCATGTTTTTCACGTGTTTCCCCTCTTATAGCTGGTAAGAAATCTTAAGAAATCTTCCTAGCATAAGAGGGAATGTGACACGCGACGTGTGGGATCCTTAAGTTTGGTGTAAATATTTATTAGACCATTCTTAAAGCAATCAGAAAGCTAGGATTAGTAAAGACAGGTTTACTTGGGCTGAACAAAAACGTACTTGTAGTAATAAATCTGTATAAAAGTTTGGTAAGTCCAAACCTAGTTATCTAATTTAGAATCCTTTTTTTTTCTTTTTAACCCTTTCACCGCCAGCCATATTTCAGCCAAAAATTGCCATTAAATTTCCCTGGGTAGAGAATAAAATCCATCTGCAGTATTGGGGATTCTTCTGTGACATATCTAAAATAAAGTCTATCCTTACTTCCCAAAGCTAAGACAATAGGGTCTTTGGATAATAGACCCCAATTCGATGCCTTTTAGTGACATAGGTGTTAAATCACTCTGGTGCTAAAATGCGACTTTGGCGGTGAAAGGGTTAATAATCACAAGCTATCGACAGTCTTAAAAAAAGCGACTTAACTAGCTAAACCATAAGGAGTCTACTTTGAATGCCTACACTTTCAATGTACATAATTGTACGGTTTTTAATTTTTTTTATTTAAGCACGCATAAAGCCTGCACTCCAGTCCCCAAAATCATTCTCGTTTCTTTTGGAACAAAATTGTAATCTTGGAAAATGAAATTCGAGTGGCGATATTGAATGCCCAAATCAACAATCGTCATAATATATACGAAGTAATCAGTGGAACACGGGTGTTACCTATGTTTTGTCCCTTCCCCCGCATAGCGTTTGTCTGACTGTCATAATGAAGACAGGACTAAGAAACGACTTGTGGTGTGAAAAAGTACTCTTTTTTCTCAAGAGAATTGATAATATATGTTTTCTGTATAACTCGACATTTGAGTGAACGGGCAAAACGGACAAAATTGTCGGGATTATTAATTAAAAAAATATTCCTTACAACTTTCTTTTTAATCAGTGATCTCGCATTTTATCCAGTAGCATATGTACATTGTTTTCTCTTTATTGTTTTTTGTT
Organism: Phymorhynchus buccinoides; assembly: GCA_017654935.2. Lineage (NCBI taxonomy): Eukaryota > Metazoa > Mollusca > Gastropoda > Neogastropoda > Raphitomidae > Phymorhynchus > Phymorhynchus buccinoides. Next base: position 16,609 of record JAGGCT020001619.1, read on the forward strand.
GTTTTTTCAACTCCATTATTCTGTTTTCAATAGTTCTTGTTTCAGATGGGTCATAAAGAAACTATAATTAAACATTTTGTTGTGGTTCAACACACACACACACACACACACACACACACACACACACACACACACACACACACACACACACACACACACACACATAGGCCCTACACAGATACATCAAACAGACCCATACAAAGGTACGCACAAATCCATGTGCGCCACATGGGCTTACACACCTGTAGCATAGAACTCAGTAGGAACAGAAGGATAACCTGTTTAAAGACTTAACATTATTTAATCAACCTAAAAAGGAAGTTGTGTTTCATCAGAACACGCGATTCACTGCAGCTAATCCCACACTACTTAACTGCTTATTATAATATTTAATATCTATTAGTCCTATAGTAGAATTGTAGAAGCCTGTTAAAAGCTGTGTGTGTGTGTGTGTGTGTGTGCGCGCGTTTTTGCTTGTGTGTGAATGAATTGAATCTTTAATTTAATGTCTTTTCACATAGATCGTGATTTTAGACAACATGCAAACATTTTGAGGGAAAGAAAAAAAAGAAAGAAAAAAAAAGGTAAAATAACATGCGCGCGTTTGTTTGTGTGTGTGTGTGTGTGTGTGTGTGTGTGTGTGTGTGTGCATGCAACACACACACAAACAGACAGACACGCACGCACGCACACACATGCATGCACGCACGCACACACACACACATCTGCACATGTGTGCGCGCGTGCGTACGTATATATATATATATATATATATATATATTACGGCTGTTATTCTTTTTGTTATGTGCGGCTGTTATCTTTTTCTGTATATGTGCGGCTGTTATATATATATATATATAGTTTGCTTTCATAAAACTTTTCTGTGTCCAATGTCTTAATTTGTGAACCTATATATATATATGTGTGTGTGTGTGTGTGTGTGTGTGTGTGTGTGTGTGTGTGTGTGTGTGTGTGTGAGAGAGAGAGAGAGAGAGAGAGAGAGAGAGAGAGAGAGAGAGAGAGAGAGAGAGAGAGAGAGAGAGAGAGAGAGAGAGAGAGAGAATGAAAACGAAATTTCATTTAACTAGGGAAACATGAGATAAGGAATGCATTGCCTTTTCCCACCCAGCCCTGGAGAGAGAGAGAGAGTATGAAATGGTTTATTGTGATTGGCTTTTAGACCTGGTCGCAAATGGGGGGTGGGGAGGGGTGGTGGTAAGTGTGCCTACAAATGAACAGGGGAGAGAGAGAGAGAGAGAGAGAGAGAGAGAGAGAGAGAGAGTGTGTGTGTGTGTGTGTGTGTGTGTGTGTGTGTGTGCGTGTGCGTGCGCGCGCGCGCGCGCGAGAGAGAGAGAGAGAGAGAGAGAGAGAGAGAGAGAGAGAGAGAGAGAGAGAGCATATTGTCTGGGTGCAGATGCGTGTGTGTGTGTGTGTGCGCGCGTGCGTGCGCGTGCGTGCGTGTGTGTGTGTGTGTGCGTGCGTGTGTGTCTTTTTGTGTGTGTGTTGTAGATCAATTCGATATTCTGAAAATCGCCAGATTTAAATTAGATCTAATTTCATTTAGAAATGAAAGGAGTGCTTATAACAATTAGCTCTAGAGGTCTCTTAAGAAAAATAAATATTATCTGTACTAATTGTTTGGCAGACCTATTATTTTCCTGTTACATCCCCCCCCCCCCCCCCCCCCCCTTCCTTGGTAAAGATTTAATTTAACAAGAACTTCCTGATCTACATAATTTAAAAAATTCTGTTCAATGTAAAATAAATCCCTGATCTCGGAGTATTTCGGATATCTCCTCAACTCGAGCTATCCTCAAATCCTTTGGTGGGGATGCACCATGGGCAAGACTTGCCAATGAAAACAGGCAGGCACCAACGCCTCAGCCTCAGCCACTTCTACACGATTGCTGAGGGTGTCTTTCCAGCTCAGTCTTCCTGCAGAGAAAGTCCTCAAATCCTCCTCTAATCGCCCATCTAGGATTAAGCCAAGCAGATTGGGGGTTCAAACAAAGACCATCCTGGAACTTAGACATGCCAGAAATGGGAGATTTACGAAAGCGCGTATGGGCATATCAGAAGCTCAGGAAAAAAATTACGAAAACGCGTATTGGCATATCAGAAGCTCAGGAAAAAAATTACGAAAGCGCGTATTGGCATATCAGAAGCTCAGGAAAAAAATTACGAAAGCGCGTATTGGCATATCAGAAGCTCAGGAAAAAAATTACGAAAGCGCGTATTGGCATATCAGAAGCTCAGGAAAAAAATTACGAAAGCGCGTATTGGCATATCAGAAGCTCAGGAAAAAAATTACGAAAGCGCGTAAAATCAGCATACGTTTTTTTAAAATACAATTTTGAGCACAGATTTCCACCCCACCCCACCCTAACCACCAATTCACCCCTCCGTCGCCATCGTGGTTGTGTACCATTGTCACTGGGATGCATTTTTTGTTGGTGCAGTGCCACGATATTATGCCATCTTTCAAAATGCTGTCAACCCGGTAGACATACCCATCATGCGTTAGAGATTTCTGTCCTTTATTCGTATTCGATACAGTAAAATACATGGTTCTTACAACAGGCCTGTAAGAATGAATATCGCCTGTACATCATGAACAGCTGGCCGAGTTGCATTTCTCGTGTCTCCCGAGCTCCACACTCATTTCCTGGTAGGTCACCCTCCGCGCTTTCGTATCATGGGTTCATACGCGCCTTTGAAACATAGCCGGTTCAGAAATCCGCGCTTTTGAATGTCGCCCGCCATAAATCACTCCCGTGGATTTTGTGTCCCCGATGCGAGAACGGAGCAATATCGTAGCTCCTTCATCATCCGGACTGCCATGGAGTGGAACCAACTGCGTGAGTGAGGCCACTAGCTGTCACCGCAAGCTCCGTCAGCGCATTTTATCAGCGATGACCAAATCTGAGCCTGCGCCCACTGACCACTAGTGCCTAAACTAAACCTTTTTTTTTGCTTGCTTGCTTGCTTCTGGAAGTGGGGGGCCTGGACCTTCCCGACTGAACTGGGGGTCTTAATGGTCTTAATTTAAACCCAGGGTAAGCAGTAGGTCTTTCTCTTTCTATATTTTTTTTCTATTAGGTACATGCGCCCTCACTAGTTCGATCCGTCGCGATTCATCATCAGAAGTGGCGTCTGCGATGCACCCCCCCCCCCCTCCCCCTTTTTTCAATACATAACATCTGAAAATCTTTCCAAATATGTGCTTCTAGCTGCCACTTCTTTCCTTCTTAACTTTTCATTCATAATACTGTCAATTATTTCATACTATTCAAACTCCAGTCTTTTCTTCCTTCACGATATATTTGCTACTCCATCAACGCTGTATTTCTCTCTCGTACTACACCCCCAAAGTACAGCAGAATCTTCAACAAGATGAATGGGAAGAAGAAGAGGCAACTCAAATTCTCAAGATGTATCTCACTATTGATGGTAGGGCTAAAAAACAACAAGACATTCCTTATCATTTTGGAGTTCATTTGGGTTATTATTTGGATGTTTTTCCCCCAATTATTTTTTACATATTGCGCCTTTTTTAAAAACTTCTTGGCAGGATTGCTCGCAACAATATTATTATTTTTTAAAAACAATTCTTCAAAATTTACTAACTTACATTTCCATTTCTTTCACTATGCTACAACAATGTATTATTAAACAAACTTCGGGATTTTCCGGCTATTGCAGTACCCCCAGGATCGTCCCACTATCTTTATAGCTAATAATGTACCATATGTGCCTGTTCCAGGTCAGAGGACGTTAAACGAACTTTCCGATTCATTCCAGTACTGTGTTTGTTTTCAAAGTGATATTCAGCTGTGTCTCAGTGACTTGACTTCAGCATTTGATAGCAGAGGAAAAACTGCTGTTCTAAACAGCTTGGCTGATTTGTTTTACACGTACAGTGGATGTGCCCTTGTCCATTGGATATGGAGCCCCCACTCTCTAGGACTTTGGGACAGTTGATGGAGGATAAATTAATTCCACAACTGTGATTTCACAAATCTGCCGCACATGTGTGTATGTGTGTGTGTGTGTATGTGTGTGTGTGCGTGTGCGTGTGCGTGCGCGCGCACGTGTGTGTGCGCGCGCGTGTCTGTGTGTACAGCGTGAGCCAGGTGCACAATTCCAGATGGCAGAATGATGGGAATGGAATCTGAAAAGGAAAAGGGAAAAAATCCATCGGTGAACGAACCTTCTTGATGTTTGGCTAGCAAAGGTCTGATCTGTAGATGTGAACATTGTTCACTCATTCCCCATGGCAACACAGTGATGGGCCAGTCATAATTCAGGTCTGTGTACAAGTTAACATTATTCACGTGATATTTCTATTTTTCCATGGCAACACAGTGATAGCCCACTCTTAGTAAAGGTCTGTGTACACGTTAACACTACTCACAAGATATTTCTATTTCCCCATGGCAACACAGTGAGCTGTAGGTCATATTAAGAGTGGGCTATCATTGTGTTGCCATGGGGAAATAGAAATATATCGCGAATAATGTTAACGTGTACACAGACCTTTAGATATACAGCTCACTGTGTTGCCATGGGGAAATAGAAATATCTTGTAAAAAATAATATTAACGTGCACACAGACCTTACTATGACTTCGATCCATATCACTGTGTTGCCATGGTGAAAGAGTGAAAAATGTTCACGTGCACAGAGACATTAAAAGAACACGAGTATGCGACGGTTTGGCAGTTTTAGTGACAAAGAAATGGATTACTTGGTAAATATTTACCTAGCTACCAAGGCATGCCTTGCCTAAACTCTAAAGAAGACCGTAGCCTACTTCAGTTATACACATTGTTGGGACCCACAACAGGACAGTGTGTCCTGGATCAGCATTATCAATAGGACAATATGTCCTTAACTTCCTGTTTTAATAGGACACAAAAGAAAACCAAAACAGGCATAATATTATCAACTAAGCCTAGAATCATGTTTGTTGATATGAGTTTGTACACACATCACAGTTCACAATCGTTGATTGCTATAAGCAAGAGCTGTATAGAGAGAGAGAGAGAGAGAGAGAGAGAGAGAGAGAGAGAGAGAGAGAGAGAGAGAGAGAGAGAGAGAGAGAGAACGAACGAACGAACAATATAGCACTTTATATAGCCCATTTTGGCATGATTATTTTTGCAGTATTCTCGACCTAAGTTTCAGACAAGAACAAGTAAGGAAATAACTATTATTTACTTCTTTGCATAACAACAAGGAAAACAAAACCTTTACAATATGTGTAGTACAAAGAAAGGTGTAAGATATTGAGCATGGTTATTCAATTAGTTACTAAACCCTTCATGCTTTAAAAGACTACACAATATATATATATTTCTCCCAAAAACATATAATTTATATGAAGAATATTGTATGCCGTTATGTATAATTGGTGAACTGATTTCTAACCTTGAAAGCTTTAAACAAAAACAAAGCAAGAGATAGACATATCTTTGTATTCGATAATAGTAGTGTTAATTTAAAAGCGTTAGGACGTGAATAATATTTCTCTGGAATGTACATTTTACGTAGAACTGTATACTGTTTACAAATCAGAATAAAGTGAAATTCAGTTTCTTCTACACCTTGGCAAAAAGGACAGTTTGTATTTCCTCGATACCTATACTGATGAGGAGACAGAGAGAGAGAGAGAGAGAGAGAGAGAGAGAGAGAGAGGGCGTCGCCGAGCGGCAGACATGTCCGTCACCAGCAATGCCACGCACTTGCGACACCCCGTAGAGTGTCACATCCTGACACAAAATTGGAAGGGATTCTGTCTTCTAGTTCACGAGATACAGCTTGAAGAAGAAACATATAGCGCAAAGAAGGAAATTTCGGTTTTCAAGGTCACACTTCAAGGTCAAGGTCAGCATGTTGATAATTTATGCTCGGATGTTTTCTTCTCTAGGGTATACAGTACCACACACAATCTGAAGCGCTTCTGTCAAGTACCAATGTGGAAAATATGGCTTAAAACCCAATGTGTAGACCCCTACCACTTTCAAGGCCTACTGATCGCCCGGACCGTGACCTTGACCTTGATCGGTATGCCACCATCAGAACGGGCATAAGCCAAAGTACCTTCATGCCAAATTTGAAGACTCTAACACTAACGGTGTGGGAGCTATGGCCCCTGAAAGATTTTCGGTTTTCAAGGTCGTACGCCAAGGTCAAGGTCACGACGGCAAAATGATTTGCACGGATGCCTTCCTCTCATGGTGACACACCAGCACACACAATTTGACGTGATTCTGTCAACCCGTTCGAAAGATATCCTTGGGACAGACAGAAGGAGAAAAAAATGACCCTCCGATTTTCAGGCTCCAGCGATCTTTTTGACCTTGACCTTGACCTTGATCGGTATGCCATCATCAGAACGGGCATAAGCCAAACCACCTTCATTCCAAGTTTCAACATCCTATGTTGATCGGTGCCCGAGATATGGCTAAAAATAGATTTTCGGTTTTCAAGGTCAAGGTCACGACGGCAAAATGGTTTGCGCCGATCTCTTCCTATTAAGGAGGCACACCTTCACACACAATTTGACGCGATTCGGTCAAGCGGTTCGGGAGATATCCTTGGGACAGACAGAAAAAACACAAAAAAACACCCAAACAAACAAAAATACAAACCAGCCCATCGCAAAGTCCGTTCACCTTCGGTGACGGACAATGATCCTTCTTCACATACAGCAGGCGAGGAAAACAAGTTTCTTTGCTGTCCGCTTTCTTACAAAAATAATAGGGCACAAGTCCGCCTCCAAAGTGACACAACAGGGGTACGAATAATGGTAAATCTGTAATTTTGATAGGTCAATGTCAGGAAAATGACAAAAATGTGCATCACTGTATCACTGCACAGTGAATGAAGAGCCGTATGAACTGTAGTCCCAGCAAGGAGACTAGGTCCAGTTACTGAAACCAGGAGGGATTTTAAAAATATATATTCTTGGGTCAGTGTGTGTGTGTGTGTGTGTGTGTGTGTGTGTGTGTGTGTGTGTGTGTGTGTGTGTGTGTGTGTGTGTGTGTGTGTGCGTGTGCGTGTGCGTGCGTGCGCGTGCGTGTGCGTGCGTGCGTACGTGCGTGCGTGCGTGCGTGCGTGCGTCTGTGTGTGTGTGTGTGTGTGCGCGCGCGCGCGTGTGTGTGTAAAAATAAATATTGTATCGGTAAAGCAATGCTGAGTTATCAAATATTTTACTACAAAACTCTCGACACTTATGCACTAACCTGTTTTGGTTTAAATCCATCCACTATCTTTGAAACAATCATCGTCTTTGTAATATTCAAACCTGAGTTACTGGGATTACGTTGTTATGTCTTGCCGTTTGGTAACATTGGCACCATGGATCACAACTTCAATAGTTAGGGAACCATTCTGCCAAGTTTCGTTAAGATTGGTTCAGTGGTTTAGGCGCTGTGAAGTGGAACAGGTTTTTGTCACACACACACACACGCGCGCGCGCGCGCGCGCGCGCACACACACACGCACGCACACAGAACAATGTAGCTTACAATTTTCTCCTTTGAGCTGCTCCGAAATGTGTCGGCTGTACGCAGCGGGGAGACCAGTGAGAACTGAAAACCGGACACATACGTACCTTAATCATTATGGCCATATGGCCTGGGGACGCAGAATAATAATAATCGCTGAATGATACATTACACACGGTAACGCGAGTAGTAGGCCTAAGCCTACATCATTAATTTTAGTTAGCAGGTGAGCAAACAGACTTGCAAGGTGGAATTGTAACAACCTGAAGTGTCCGAGTGTTCTCTGAAGTTTCCGTGCCTTTAACTATCATTAGCTTACTTAAAAAGAATGAAAAGTTTATGTCTTTATAACTGATTTTAGTAGTCATTATAAAATAAATTATGTGAGTTTAGACATTTTCTTCTTGTTCTTCTTCTTCAATCGCTCAGACAGTCTTCTGTCTTATAAACGCAGATGCGTCATGCTGCTGTTATGCGCCTAATTAAGAAATAGTTAGGCCCATAGCATGTCCGTCTTCGGCTGGAAAAATGATTGTAAGAGTTTCTTGGAGACCATAGTGGTCTGCAAGGCAGAAAGACAACAGATGGCAGCAAGCAAAGGGAAAAGGCACAATCAAAACTAATGGCGTAAAAACGATACATCAATCACCGGCGTGGCAATATTTTCGGCTCCAGTGACCTTGACCTTTGACCAATGATCTTCATCTTCGAACTTGGTCTAGATATCGTAGCTACCTATCCGCATGCAAATGTGTCAAACTCTATCAGTATTAATCAGTCAGCGAGAACAAACAGCCCTAAAAATATTAACCCGTTTCTTACCAAGGAATTGTTTTTTCTGAATATTCTTGAACTTTGGTGTTTTCTATTCAAAATACACC
>JAGGCT020001620.1:0-40000 GCA_017654935.2 Phymorhynchus buccinoides
CACACACACACAATAGAAATCTGCATATTATTTTAGGAGTGTTATCTAAGACACTTATTAACACACACACACACACACACACACACACACACACACACACACACACACACACACCACAACACACACACACACACACACACACACACACACACACACAGAGTCACACACAACTATAGAAATCTGCTGTATTGTTTTAGGAGTATTATCTAAGACACTTATTAACTAACACACACACACACACACACACACACACACACACACACACACACACACACACACACACACACACACACACACGCACACACACGCACATGCACATGCACACACACACACACACACCTACAGACATCTGCTGTATTATTTTAGAAGTGTTCGTACAAAGTCATGAGTTTAATAAAAATCCACATGTCAGATTTCTTTCTTTTCTTTATTAAATCACTATTACTACAAGTACTGCCTGCATGCTTGCATAAAACTGAAAGCGAATGTGCACATGTGTGTATGTGTGTGTCCGTGTGTATGCGCACACAGGTGTTTTGATCAACACGCATATGCGTGCCTGGACATACATGCAAAACACACACACACAGAGGTAAATGACACTGCATTTTACGTGGCTTAATTAATCAAGTGTCGCCAGCGTAAATGAATAAACGAAAACATTATTAACATTGCCCTGCTGATAATGTTTCTTTGTAAACAATACTGCTGTTACAAGAGCAACTATTAATGTTATGAGACTCCTGTGGTGCATTACATTCATTGTAACTGTAAGCAACACAAACAACACCTGTTTACACTCAGAGACAACAAAAGGCAAACAACTCATTAAAACATTTATTTAAAGACCCACCAGATCGCGTGTCAAAATCACGTGTTTTCCCTCTTATATCTGGTACGGAATCTTGTTTTGACCAGGTGTGACTCCCATACAAATGCCCCCAAATTAAAAACGAAACATCATTTTAAAAAGCAGCCTCAATTTTAAGTTGGGGAATTTGTATGTGTTTCACAGCTATCCAGAAAAACACAAGGGACTTAATCGTGGTGGGTCAGTGGGTCTTTAAGAACAAGGCTGAACCCGAGCGGGTGCTTGTGTGGGTCTTGTGTCTGGATGGACTGAGGCACAAACCAAACAAAGAATAAAAGTTCCTGAAGCTTCGCTCGGGAACTAAAAATACAGTAGATTAAAATATAAAAAAAGCTATTAATAAGCTTACTATTGAATTTGAAAGAAGAGCGGTGACAATTTACAAGAGGGGTGAAAGGGAGGGTGGACACACACAACAACAATACACTCAAACCAAATAATTAATTATTATAAGGGTAATATTACTAATAATACTAATATTCACCATGTGATGCAGCACAGGAAAACAAGGCTAATGTCGTAAATGACCACTTTTGACTTATTCATATTTTCAGAAAGGCCAGAGACAACAGATTAACAGGTAAAAAACAGAATTCATCTATCTCTAATAGTTTATTTTTAACAATTTTTCAATCAATCAAATCTCACTCTCTTTCTCTCTCTCTCTCTTTTCTCTTTCTCTCTCTCTTTCTCTCTACCCTTCCAATTCTCTCTCGTTGTGGCATGCCCGATCCTTTTCCTTTTTCCTTTAAAAAAATTAAAACTAAACTACCTTTAGCCTTGTTTTCCTGTGCTGCATCACATATCTTTAACTTCATCTTTTACCCTTCCAATTCTCTCCCCCTCCCACCGTGTAAGTTTTATGAAAGTCTTTCATGACTTTTGCTTCTGAGTTTGATCATTACCATCCTTTTCCTTTTTCCTTTAAAAAAATTAAAACTAAACTACCTAAAAATGAATAATTATCATAAATGGGCATGTATCCTACGGTGCAGATTAAGCATGACTTTATATTAGTACCCTTTCAGACTTGCAATGCATGGTTCTTTAAGATTTCAGGGAATTTATCTTTGATGTTGCAACTTGCATAGATATGAGTAAATGCATGTACAGTTGTATGCGGTTGGCAAGTTTGTATTACTCATTCACTCACACACACACACGCACGCACACGCACACACTACACTACACACACACACACATACACACACACAGAGTCATGGCTCTCCATTATTGAAGAGACTTTTTAAGCAAAGCGGTGCTGTACCTGTCCCCCCAACCCAGACGGGACACACAGGGAAGTGGGGGAAATGAAAACTAGCAAGTTTGTAAAATAATTAGGAATACCCATCTATGCTTATTGCTTTATTGATTCAATAACTACAGCAGATGTCGTTAGAGCAAAGAATATAGACCTATCATGTAACATCTATACTTCGACAGCTGGTCCATATGTATATATATATATAGGTATACAACATTGCAAATAACTTTGATCATGTAAACAGTTGTTTGCATTTGAGGCAAAAGAAAGAAAGGTGAAGTGTTTGGTGAAACAAACAAAAACAAAGAACTAGAGCACATTGCTGACTAAGTAGTGACTTGCATGGCAATTTCCACATAAACAATCGTTTGAAATGGCCTTAATCAAATCCTCCATTTCATAATTATGTCATACTTTAAAAGTTGTATTAAATTCAATATACACTTTTGCCCACTTTAACAACAGTACAACAGTTTTGTGAGTGCATGAAGGGAGAAGCTTTCAGTAAGGAGGATTGAGCAATGCTTTATTTCTTTCAAAGAAAACCATTGTAATATTTGTATTCGTTGAACTAACTTTATTTGTGCTCTGTATGTTTTGTTTTGGATCTGAATGTTTTTTCCCCACTGTCAACTTTAAAGTATACAGGTTTTAAAAGCTAATATTGTTTTAAAACAACTGGTCCTACGCACATAATTTGTGGCATTTATGTGACTTTTATTCGCTCTCATTTTTCTCGTTTGCGTTCTACAAAGAATAGTCTATAATAAAGTGGCATCAATATAATTCATGAAACCTTGTTATACAAACATAGCCTCCGTCTGTCTGATTGTCTCGTTTTGATGTTGGCTGATCTCTTTAAAGCTTATTATAGGTTGCTTCCCCCCCCCCCCCCCCCTCTTTTGTTATATGTACTCTTTCGAGTTTGATTGCGAGACCTACTCCCCAAAACAAAACCATTGTTTGCAGGATCTGTTTTATTTACTCCTATGGCAACAGAGTTAACCGTTTTAGCGCTGGTCCCTGGTATGGACATAAAGCCCCAAGACAACAAAATCTGTTTTATGTCTTCCTCCCCCCCCCCCCCCCCCCCCACCCCCCCCCCCCACCCCACCTCAAAATAATCTGGGTCATACTCAAAACGTTTCAGCATCAGTATTACTGATACTACTTCTTTTAAGTCAATGAAAAGCTAGCCTTTTTTTTTTTAATGTAGTGAATTAAGAACAATCTTTCACATCTCTTCCATACATCACCAATGAAACTTCTCTTCGTTCTCCCCTCACAAACATGAATTTTAGTGAAGTTGTCTGTGATCACTTGAACACCTAGTGTCCTACCAACCATCTAAATTTTTATGCATTTTCTCTCAGGTTTTTATTCATTACTGTAGTGTGAATGCGGATTGTGTGCTTGATTCTCTTGTTTGTCTGTTTGTTTGCTTTTTGTTTTATATTTTGTCTGCATTTGTGTGTGTGTGTGTGCATGCGCGTGTGTGTGTGTGTGTGTGTGTGTGTGTGTGTGTGTGTGTGTGTGTGTGTGTGTGTGTGCGTGTGCGCATGAGAGAGTGTGTGTGTGTGTGTGTGTGTGTGTGTGTGTGTGTGTGTGTGTGCGTGTGTGTGCGTGTGCATGCATGCGTGTGTGTGTGTGTGCTTACTAAATATTTATGCAGTGCTCTGTTCCGAAGGAGCTCTGCTTTCTTTTTGTGAACAGCTGACTTTAAAATAGTCGCTCTGAACTATGTGTGAGATTAAGTATAATAACAAACACAGTGACTAATAGTCACATGCATCTAGATAGACACGTCAATCCATAAAAGGAACCATAAAATATAGGAGTGGATCATGTATGCATGTGACATTGATCAATATATGCAACTTCACGCTTGGCCGCAGCTTTAGATAACAGTCCAGCAACAAGTCACAATTGTGAATTCTGACTGAAAGTAAAAAAGCAAAGGGAAGGGGGGGGGGGGGGGGGGGAGCAGGATTGGGGCGCGCGCGCGTGTGTGTTTGTGTGTGTGGATGGGTGGTTAGGTGTTGGTCCAATGCGGCATCATGAATCAGCTTCAGATTGTTTGCAAACCTCATGGGTCACATGACCCATGATTACAGAAAATGATAGGTCAATTTCCAAAATAATAGGCCACTGTAGTTTGAAACTTACATTTTATTCCAGACTTCATGGGTCAGATGACCCCTGGCTGCTCAAAATAAGAGGTCAAATCTTCATCACAATGGGTCAATGACCCGGGCCCACTGAAGCTCTGATGAATATCAGATGTTTTTAATTGCCAACAGAGACTCGGATCTCAGTTAAGGTTAGACTTTCTTCAAAGTACACAAAAGTTTATGCAAGTCCAGAGAAAAGTTTGAGACCTGTAGTATGTACGTACTAATGTAGATAGTCAAATAAAATGGTTGGTTGACCAAAATATCCATTCATTGTATCGTCCACATCTCACTGAGCCAAATTGTCCACTGCTACCTTGTAAAATCGTCAACATTATATGAGCATGGGTGTAACTTCCCAAAATGAAAAACTGAAAGGCATACGGGTCTAGGGGTCTTCCAGGGCCCCAATGGGGTACAGGGGCAGATCCCCGTTGGAGGTTTCTGGGGGACAAAGCAAGAAAGAGAGATACAAAAACAGACAGATAGTTAAAATGATGGACAGAGACAGTTCTTCTTCTTCCGTTTGAGTGCCCACAATCAACAATTTGATTTTTATGGCACTATTTCGGTCGAGGTCCGAAGTCGGAGAAACAAAAGAATAAAATAAAATAGCAACATAAAACAAAATAAAAAGAGAGAGAGCAAAGGAAAAAGAGAAAACCCTAATCTACAATGACCCAGCCAGCTGGTTCTCCCTGTGGATCCCCAACATGATGCCGCGTCAAAACAGGAACACCTTATTCTTTTTTTAAATCAGTTAGTCAAATAAGCCTTGTAAAATGATTACATTGCCTTTAAAAACAATATGGCATCACCATGCTGTTTTCAAGATTCCCGGAGAGAGACTTCCGGGACAGAACAACCAAGTTCAAAACGCCCCAAATTGCTTGTGGTCTATTTATTTTTTGTGAATTAAAAAACCCCTGAAGTTCAGTTTCTGGTAAAGTTTAAAAAACTGAAACCAGTGTGAAACTGAAAGAGGTGCACCCATGCATGTGTTAAAATGTCCACTTATTTAGGATACTGGTCTAACTCTAAGTATGTGATATTTATATGATTTTGATTATATAAAAAAGAAAGAAAAACAACAACACACACACATTGTGACAAATACCAAATTTAAATGTAATGGTATCTTATAGTTATTATGCATACTTATTGTAACTTATAGTACATCTATCGCTAAAAATTTGGGACTTTCCTGGAGTTGCACTGCCTCCGGGCATTGCCTCCAGGATCGTTCCCACCATCTTTATATCTACTAATGTCCCATATCCATATGTGTCTGTTTCAGACCGGAGGACGTTAAATGGATTTTCATTCATCTTACAGTTAAATACTCAGTCCCATTTTTTCCACCTTGATCATCAGCATACATGGTCTATCGAACATCGTCACCGATGTTTCTAACTTTTAACTGTAACCTATCCATTCCATCTGAGCAATAAAAATTGTCTTCTTCTTCTCCAGGGCTCTGAGTCTGATTGGGGATGTTTATCCTGCCCCACACTTAAGTCTTCATTTAAACTGCTATTGGTACACAGGATGCATGCTTTATGAGTTTGTGTCATCTATTCCACTGGCACAACATGGCCTACCCCTACGGAACAGTGGAATGAACTTTAACGTGTGCACAAGATCTTGTGCATGCATTTGCACCAAGGACCTTGGTTTTCTGTCTTGTACAAAGGACTAGGAAATAGGAGGAAAGTGCCTTTCCCAAGGCATCTAAGCTGCCCACAAAAAGTTAGGGAACACTTGCAAAACGCACATGCTTTACTTATTCGCTTATTTGTACTTGTAGCGTTATAACACTTCGCAACTTAAACGCTAAACTTTGCAGTCACATGGCCTTATACAGAATGTTTAAAAGTTTTGCGCTTGCTGTTGGTTGCTATGGAAACGTTGGTTGAAAAGGTGCCAAAATCCCCCCAAAGTGCCGCAGATTTAGTGCATCAGCATTTTTTCCACAGAGTGATTTGAGCAAAACCGTACTCAGCCCATGGGTAGTCAGGGACTTTGATAATGAGTACAACTCACAAAACAAAAACAAATTTTAACCAATGACATGGTGCAATTATTAATTAGTCGCTGAATCACAATAGATGTATTGTGAAAGATGAACCTTTCAGATCTAGGGAGAACCCTGGCATGGCTGGTGGAGGGTGTAGTTGTAATGAAATTGGGTCACCAAATTTGAACTCCCCCATCAATCATAACCATGCTGAAACAGCGGTTCCAGACCACCAACCCAGCCCAGGAAAGGCGACAGTCAGGGAGACCCAGAAAGACCACCACACAGGGGAAGCAGTACCTTGACAGGCATGCCCTGGCTGACCAGATAACCCCGACCAGCCACACCAGGTGACATCTAAGCCTTAGTCTAAGGACAGCAGATCAGAAGGGAATGCCTGCTAATGTGGAATGTACACATCGTCCTAACGTGGAAAATACGTTTCGTCCTAACGTGGAATGTATGGTTGGGCCTAACGTGGGGAAACTCCCATCCGTCCTAACATGGAATGTACGTTTCGTTCTAATGTGGAATGTACAGTTGGGCCTAACGTGGGGAAACTCCCGTCCGTCCAAACGTGGAATGTACGTTTCATCCTAACGTGGAATGTACGTTTCTTCCTAACATATACGTATGGATATGTGGAGTTTTCCACGTTAGGCCCAAGGGGACATTCCATGTTAGGACGGAATGCACATTCCACGTTAGGCCGAACAGGAATTTTCCACGTTAGGACGACATTTTTCTTTCCACCTTAGTTTAGGCCAATTTTGCACTTTTTCCACGTTAGGACGAACTGTATTTTCCACGTTATTCCAGGGAAGACCCCAACAACTCCACTTGGACAGTTGTCCCGAAACCCAGGAAACCCCCGCCTAAATCCGCCCCTGAAGAAGTCCTTTACCCTCCCCTCCGTCTCTTCCTTTGGGATTGGGGGGAAGGGTTTGCTAACAAAACTGAAAAGCACTGATTATAATAAATAAGACAACGTTCGCTACGAGCACAGCAAAATAGCAAACCTGCATTGAAAAACAATATAAGCCCAATAGGGCCAGATAAAGTAGTGGCAAACATATAAACAAATGTCTATATGAGACGGGGTGACGATCAGTACTTGAAGACTTGACATACTTAGATACTATCACTGGCTAGCCGCTAGTCATGAAACTTTTTTTTTATTGAAAGTGAAACTGAAAGCAGAATCGGCAAGACAGAATGACCCAAACAACAACTTAAAACGATTGCTGGCGTAGTGAATGATAGAACCATGCGCTCAATCAATAGAACAGTCGCCTTTCATTCACCAGTTCTACAAATAATAGTCAGATGCAAAAACTTACCTCTGTAAATGA
The DNA here is from genome assembly GCA_017654935.2 of Phymorhynchus buccinoides. Taxonomy (NCBI): domain Eukaryota; kingdom Metazoa; phylum Mollusca; class Gastropoda; order Neogastropoda; family Raphitomidae; genus Phymorhynchus; species Phymorhynchus buccinoides. The sequence continues at coordinate 7,676 of JAGGCT020001620.1, forward strand.
TCCGTACTCTGTGGGCCGATCCCTACCAGAGTCCGCCATTGTTGTGATAAACCTCGTGACTATAAGTAAAGCATCCGTGTTACAAGTGGTGCCCTCTGGCCTGTGTGGCGGGGGGATCTTCTTCTTCTGTGGTGGTGGCCAGCTTCTTTTTATAGAAGTAAATGCACACAATTTAGGGGGTGACCAAAGAAAAAGAAGCAGAAGAGAGAGAAAAGAAAAGCAAAGACAGAAATCAGCTATCACACATAGTCTACTTGAATTTACTTGGGTCCAGTAGAAAAATACAAGATGCCGTAAACAAACACTAACAAAATTCCTATTTCTGGACTGGGATAGGGATATTTACAGGGAGCTGCCGGCAGCTACTAATTTTCACGTTCGCCCCCAGGAAGCTGGAAACTAGCCGTCCCTAGACACTCCATAAGGCAGTGCCGAGGCCCCAACCAAAAGGACAAATCCCTATAACTACTGGGATGCCCAGCAAGGGTATGGATTCATATTATACACTGTGGGGTGGTACTGAAAAGTGAAACCTTGAAGATGAGCCAGTAAAAGCTGAGACTAGGAAGAGGCCACCAGCTGGGAAGCCATCACGTTGAAAAACAGAGACGCAAAAAAAAACACCGAGATACAGACTCTTATCTCACGAGCCCAACGAAAGTAGTACACTGCACTGATCCGCCTTTCCATAACCAGACACCCATTGCCATTGTATCGTCTTCATCCCGAGAAGACCTTGCAATCTTCACGAAGAACGTCCATAAGGGTCTGCGACCAATTGGACGATAATCTCACTCTCTTCCACAAGTGGTGAGCACAATGGTCTGTAGGCACGAAGAAACTAAATTTCAACTAGAAAGCGCTGATACAGGGAAACTGGTGCTGTTAACCGCCGTTTTGTCCAAATTCCGCCGTTTTGTCCAAATTTTCTATTAGGCCTATGATTTGGACAAAACGGCGGTTCAACAATCCGCCGTTTTGTCTATAGACAACCTATTTTTTTATGTTGTGGTCAGTGTAGTGACACACTGGTCACCCACATCAAACCTTGTTCATTTGAACTCCTAATACACTAATTTGCAGTCAAACAGTGAAAATAGGCCAAAGTGACCACTGGTCAGTGACACATGACCACTCGTCAACCTTATCAAACCTTGTTCATCTGAACTCCTAATACACTAATTTGCAGTCAAACAGTGAAAATAGGCCAAAGTGACCACTGGTCAGTGACACTGACCACTGGTCAACCACATCAACAATTGTTCATATGATCTCTTAATACACTATAATTAGCATTCAAACGGTAAAATTAGGCCAAAGTGACCAGTGTCAGTGGTCAGTTTAATTGTTATTCTTTCTTTTTTTTTTAAAGAAAGAAAAAAGAGAACTTGTCCAGAATGAGTTTTTATAACTCCAACTTTCATTTGGACAAAACGGCGGTTCAAAATCGGGCGCCGTTTTGTCCAACCCGTCGTTTTGTCTATAGACAAAACAGCGGGTTGTTGAACCGCCGTTTTGTCCAAATCATAATAGAAAATTTGGACAAAATAGACAAAACGGCAGAATTTGGACAAAACGGCGGTTAACAGTGCCGAAAGCACCCGAGCTCGGCCTACAGTACTCTAACCGAGCTCGGCCTACAGTACTCTAAGTCTAACTTCCCCCGTCTTGTCAATACTCATGATTGCTTTTTTGTTAAATACCTAGACTTGCTTCCCTTGGACCATTTTGGCAACATTTAAAAACAAAATATGAAAAAAACTTCAAGATCAAGGTCACCACAGCTGGGTTTTTTTTTTACAGAACTTTCTTCTCTTTTCTTCTTTTCCCTATAGCAACCACAGTCACTACTGACTATTATCAAAGATATGCTATTATGTCGCTGTAAATATTTGGGAGGATCTACGGGAATGCGCAAGACAACAAATTATCAAGAAGAAGAAAGTGGACAGGAGAAAAATAAGAAAAATAGAAAGCTTGGCCCAGCCAGCCAGGTCCCGCTGATCGGTCCCTGACATGATTATGCGCCAAGCGAGAGAATGACACAGCCAGCCAGGTCCCGCTAATCGGGCCCCAATGTGATGCCGCGTCATTGGGAAGAATGAAATAAAGGAAAATGAACTAAAATAAATTAAAATGAACTAAAAAAAAAGAGAGAAGGGAGTGTAGTTATTGTAATTGGGAGACCCAGGACACAAAAGTGCCAAGGTCCTCGCCTCAACAGCCTGCATGATACACCACCACACAAAATTTGAAGCGATTCTGTTCACTGGTTCATGAAATACAGCTCGGAAATGAAATATATAGCTCAAAGAAGGAAATGTTGGTTCTCAAGGTCAAGGTCAGCACAGTCACGAATACCGCTGAACGGGCGCTGGCTGGCCAGGTTACAAAGAAAAACACAAAAAAGATTAGGGTGTGCTCTCCCCTAGTTTTGTTGATGAATATGCCACGATGTGGCCCTATATATCAACTATGGAAGCAAATGCAGATGCAGATCAAAAGGAGTTGTTGAGGCGTGGGCGACCTTGGGCACCTTCGTGTCCTGGGTCTCCAAATCACAATAACTTACCCCACCCCACCTCTCCTTTTTTTTCCAATGGCGCGGCATCATGTTGGGGCCCGATTAGCGGGACCTGGCTGGCTGGGTCATTCTCTCGCTTGGCGCGGTATCACGTTAGGGGCCGATCCGGCAGCGGAACCTGGCTGGCTGGGCCAGGCTTTCTGTCTTCTTCTTCTATTGTCAACTTTCTTCTTCTCAGTAGTACCTCATGCGCATTTCCGTAGATTCCCCTAAAGTAACAGCGACAGACTAGTCAAAAGTGACTGTGGTTGCTTTACAGGAAGAGAGAAGAGCCTTCCTTTTCACGATGTCTATACCCCTCTGCCAAATTTAATCAAAATATGTCTGGTAGTTTTTGCTAAAATCGACGCAGTTGCGCACACACACACACACCCAACCATACAGGCACTAAGAAACATACTGTTGCCGTTTCTGCACCAGAATAACAGGAGCCATGTAAAAGTTTGAGCGGCTGTACTACAGTGGAACCTCCCTTATAAGACTCCCTCCCATATAAGACCTACTTCTCTGAGATATTGCCCGTCTTTGTAAGTATTCAAATTACCTCCCTTATAAGACCCCTCCCTTATAAGACCTCATTTTTGGATGATTTTTTGAAGGTCTTACCAGGGAGGTTCCACTGTACTATCAGTCTTGTCCATCTCTACCGTAAGACATTGTGCGACTACGTGAATAAAACTTCTATAGCTGTGTGTGTGTATATATATATATGAGTGTGCGTGTGTGTGTGTGTGTGTGCATGCGTGTCTTCTTCTTCTTGACTGTACGTGGCCACAATCAACACTTTGATTATTATGCCACGGAACCGGGGAGGTTCGAGATCACTTTTGCCGGAAGAAAGGCTCAAGGCCTGAGAAGAAACAAAACAACTGAGAGAGCACAAATACGAAAACTAGGAAACTGTTCATCCGTTGGGTTGTTGGAAGAGGGGAGGAGGGGGTGGGGGAAGATGGGGGACCAAAGGGGGGGATGGGGGGGGGGGGGAAGGAGGGGGGCTGTTGGTGCTTGTTAGTCTGACGTCCCCAGAGTGGGGCCATCAGACGTGGCGGTTGCAGGTATTCCAGTCAGGTGCTCCCAGACTCTAGTCGCGAAGCTCTCTGGAGTTCTGGCCTCAACTGCTGCTGAAGGTAGGATGTTCCACTCCCTGATGGTACGTGGGAAAAAGGAACTCTGTCGGTATTGTGTTCGACATTGGGGGACAAGGCAGTGTGTGTCCTCTGCGCTGCCGCTCTGGTTGGGGGACAAGTCTGTTCTTATTGACGCTCAACATGTCATTTTGTATTGTGTGTGTGTGTGTGTGTGCAAATGAGTATGTGCATGTCTTCACCCCAACCTTACAATGCACAGGAGAGAGAGAGAGAGAGAGAGAGAGAGAGAGAGAGAGAGAGAGAGAGAGAGAGAGAGAGAGAGAGAGAGAGAGAGAGTGTGTGTGTGTGTGTGCATGTTTCTCTATGAATATGTATAAGTGCAAACAAATTTTGGCAATTGACAAACGCTTTGTTGCTGCTGGGCTCTTTAACATGCTGAAGAAAAATGTAAAAAGTTCTTTATTTTAGAAGAAAAAAACTCCTCCAAAGTCGGAGTGTGGCTGCCCACATGGCGGGGCAATAAAAAACGGTCACACATGTAATGTTCTCATCCCTAGCTGCTACATTTGTACCATAGTGTTCAAGTGCTTTGGTTGTTGGGATGATCCGAATCATAACATCACTGCTCTGCATTTTGCTCTGTGAATGAGCGCTTTAGTTAGATTTATCGCCCTTTCACATAGGTGGTGTAAGAGAATGCATTTTGTCAGCGACGGCAAGCCCACTCTCTTTCTCTTGTGAGCATGCAGCAAAAATAGATTATGCCTTCTGTTTGATCAAGAGAAGGTACGATAAGTCAGGATAGTTATCCCCCTAGAACCACCAGAAGCTCATTGGCTGGTCTTCAGGACAGCAGTATTTTTCAGTCTTTTTTCCTCTTTTGTTTACCTTTTTTGTACTCCCAGTTCTGTAAGAACAAGAGTACATTGGAATGGGAACCAGGGTTGTGCAGTTCTCTGTCCATCCATGTGTGTGTGTGCGTGCGTATGTGTTCCAGTTCATTGCACCGAAACCACTGAACCGATTGTAATGAAACTTGGTACAATGGTTCCTTAGACCTTGCAGTTGCGGCTTGCGATGTCAGATTAATAGAATGGAAAGCCATATCAAAGTATTCCCAGTGACTAAATTTTGAATATTACAGACACTGATTATTTCAAAGTTAACCGGTGGATTTAAACCAAAGTAGGCATAGTGAAAAGGTGTCACCTAACAACTTTATTTGTAAAATATTTAATTACATTTTTAACACAATGACCCTAGAATTAAAAAATTAACTCCCCTGACAAGGGAGATAATTTGTAGTTAGCTTTACCTTGAACTGGGAGTACAGTTTATATGGCTATGCCATCTTGTTTATTTATTAAAACATTTTGATTTTCCATTTTTAATATTTTCATACTCAAACAAACAAAGGAACAAACAACCAGGCATGTCTTGTGTCAATTTATTCAGTGATCCAAAGAGATTCAGCTTTTGTGATAAAATCTCTGTGATCATAACAGTTATATAATATAATAATCTCATTATTCATAAAAGGCAAGCACCAGGTGGTCAACCTTTCCAATTTATAAAACATTTCTTGCATCATAAAAAGTCTTCAGAAGAAGCCACAAGCTATAACAACTGCTTTTTAACAACTTAGACGACATTAGCATTGATTCTCTTTTTACACTATCCATTTATAACAGCACTAGAAATCAAGAGGGAAAATTACATATACAGCGTTGCAATACTAACAGGCATAAACATTGTTTTAGTAATCGAGTTGCTAACCTCTGGAATTTACTAACACCTAACCTAAAAAGAGCACCAACACTAAATACCTTCACAAATCTTGACAAAGAAGAAAATTTTAGTCAACTATGTTTTTAACATGATGATTGAATTACAATCATAATTTTAAAAGGCATGCTTATGCAAACAAAACAGTGTCAATGAAGGGACATTTATAAGCCGCGAGGCTTAGGCTTGAGCCAGTCCCACACTATACTATACTAACAATAAATATACAAATAAAAGATAATAATTCTAAATTGAAATGACAGCCTAGCTACTCCAATGATAAAATCAAATGCTTAGTCAAAACAAACTAAAAAATAAATATGTAAAAATAAATCTGGATTTGATACAGCGCTAAGCTAAGTATATGTTCAGCAGCCTGCGTTTATAAAGCGACGAAATCTGCATACATTTTTCAGCCATGGAATCCTATATTTTCAATTATCACAAAATTCCTTTATAAAACCTGTTTGTTTGTTTTTTAGTGTTTTCATTCAAAATATTTGATGGTACATTAAATTTATCACATTACAAACATTACATGTACATCATTGGATTTTTGTTTCTACTTTTCAGATAAATTTTACAGTCCTGATTCTGCAATGCTGGTAATTCTAGTGCTTTAAGTAATATTTGATTATCACAGTTTATTGATGCATTCAAGTAATTCTAGGAAATTGAATATAATATTTGGTTATCACAGTTTATTGGTGTACCCTGGTTGCCTTATTGAATAAACATGCACACTTCACAACGACCATTTTTTTTATAAAAAGGAAAATGCATATCCAACATATTAATCATAGCAGTTGGCCATGGGGTACCATGACAAAAACAATAACTGAGATTTCTTCAAAAACTGGTAAAACAGAATCTGATAAATGTTAACATTTGGAGAAAGAGATCTTTTCCCCCTCACCCCACCCCACCCCACCCCAAAAAAAAAAAAAAGAAAAAAAAAAAAAGTTTATTCAATCAATTTACACTTCCACATAGTGATATGGTGGTGAAGACATGCGTAATGTGCATTAAAAGCATGAACATGCGCAAAAACACATAAGCATGCACACATACACTCCCACTTTATCTCTCTCATAACACACACACACATATGCGCATGCATGCACACACACACACACACTAATCACAATGCAGAAAAATGCCCATAATATAAACTTCAGACAAAAACGCTGAAAATGCCATAGAGTTGCACTAAATCAAACATGAAGAAGAAAAAAGAGGAAAGAAACCAGTCGCATAGTTAACAACTGATGTGAAAGTATTACTTGTAAATGTTAAATTCCTGTGAAGATGACCAAAGGCAAACAATAACAAATATAGAAAATCACATCTTTATAATATGTAAACATTAATTCTTCAAAGGCACACACTCAACACAGAGTGACAATCAGTGTGACAAAACAGTATATGCTGATAAAAAGACAACTTTCACGTCATTGAATCAGAATCTTGTACATGTAATTCTGTTCATTAATGCATAAAAAAGCAGCACAAGAGCAACTTACACATTGAAGATCGCATTGTCTTTAAAAACATGTTAGAATGAAAGATTGAGTAGGAAGCAATAAAAAGCCGTTTCATGAATTGATAGAGCTGTTTACAGAGGCTGAGTGCTTAATCCTTATGCCTCAGACAAGAGCTAGTAAGTGCTACACAGTCAATATTAGCTACACCAACCCTAGTATCACAACAAAATTCAACGTAATTAACCCTTTCACCGCCAATGTCACATTTTTGCACCACAATGATCTAACACCCACACCATTAAAACTCTTGAAATCAGGGTCTATTATTCAATGACATCGTGTGCCTAAGTTTGGGTAGTAAGGCTTGACCCCATTCTACATGTGTCACAGAAAAATCCCACAATATTGCAGACGAATTCTTTACTCTAGCCAAAAAAGTTTAATGGACAGTTTTGGCTCAAAGATGGCTGGCGGTGAAAGGGTTAAGGCTCTACCAACTGAGCCAGTTTGGTTAACAATAGGAATTGTTCGGAAATAATGAAGGGGAGTAATTTCATGGTGCGTGGGAGTGATCTTGCCAAATTCAATCGGTCAAACAGGGGAAGTCACTCTACCATCAGCTCTCGTAGCCTATCGACTTGTGTGTTTGAGCAAACATACAGCACTTAGAACACCGTGCATCATTCTAAAAATTAATGTCATTTATATTTTTACGTCACATTTTGCAAGTTTTATCAGTTTGTGGCCAGTGGCCACCGCTAATTTTTCTAAAAAAAATGTTGGCAAGTCGCTAACTCGCATCCTGCGGTTTCAAGCTTTGACGCCATTGTTGCATTGTTGCTATGGTATTTGACCGAGTAATGGAGGTAAACAACTCTAATTTTCATGAAGTGCTCCCTCCTATTTTTTTCTCCGAAAATCGTCTATAGCACATAAAGTTAATAAAGGATGCTCACTTTCTACTCATTGGTAGATACTGCTGTCTGGCTCCTTTGCATGAAAAAGTAATGCTGCTACGCTGAACAAAAAGGAGCAATGGCTTTAGCTCTTCTATCACCATGGGCAAATACATTCACCCAAGACATCACTCTTCACTCCCACCAAATGCAAAGACATTCATTTCCAAGCACCCTGCCATGTGTTTGTTTGTTTTTACGGCTTATGTCACTGTTTCTTCCGTTTAAAGCAATGCATGCGCTCTAAAATTAAAAATAATAATTACGATATTCCCCTCTTGTCGATTGAGATGCAACGGACAACTAAGAACACAAAAACAATACATGGCGCCAGAAGAGTTGAACCGCTAGATTTAACCACTAGGTTGCCGCATAATTAGTGAAAGCTAATGCCACTTTTTAACTTTAAAAAAATGCTTACTATACACCTCAATCTATAAGTTTTGTTAAACAAAAACTCCTCTGACGGTAAGTGAGAATGTAATACAGTGGAACCTCCCTTATAAGACCTTCAAAAATCATCCAAAATGGGGTCTTATAAGGGAGGTAATATTAACACTTACAAAGAAGGACAATGTCTCAGAGAATTAGGTCTTATGTGGGAGGGAGTCTTATAAGGGAGGTTCCACTGTAGGATAAAAGAACAAAAGCGTTGATTCAACCATCACTGTCCATTTCCTGACGAATGAGGTCGAGGAAGGACACCCCTTCTTTTTCCATGTGGTTGTGCTGCTCTTCGTATTGCTCACGTTTCACCTGCACACACACACACACACACATTACCTCTATACACCGATACACACACAGACCTGCCACATTATAGAAATGAAAAAGAGGGTCTGGGGTCTGGGGGCCGGCGAAGGCCCCCAGTGGGGTACAGGGGCAACGCTCCGTTGGGGGTCCGCAGTGGTTATTTTGGGGGAAGATTCCACGGCCTTGGCGTGGTCCGCGTGGTTTTTGGTCTTCATGTGTTTTGCGAGTGTGAGCACCCTCGGAGCTTAAACAAACATTAGCTCTGCACAACGTGCAGAAAGCATACTCAGCTCCTTTCACTGACTTCACAAAACATGGATAGTCACTCTTATAATTGTCTTTCCATTCTTGATTGTGTCTTCTTTTCATTTTCTTTAGACACAACACCGTCGCTTTTGTCTTATTTGACCAATCAAATTCAGCGATGAATTTCCAAGCAATTTGCCCTTATTACTTCTTCATCTCGGAACAGTAACCTTGACCGATTTTGGCGCGCTCAGATAGCACTGTGCCTATTTGCACAGTCTTGTTCATAAAAAAAAATGTTGCTTGACGGCTCTCAAAATATCGGAATTTCGGCTATCGCGATCAGAGAGTGGGTTGAAACCCCAAAAAGCGGAGTTTACCCGCCGAAATCGGGGTGAACGGCAGGTCTGCACAAGAGACACATACACAAAAACAGACAAAATAAAAATGGCAACTTTGTGTGGTGCCCTTTGATTAAAAAAAGCCGGTCGTTTCTACATGCATGTGATGTGACAATTCATGAATTAGGTTCTTTTTCTTTTAAAGTAACGAATAAAGGATCTAAAATAAGCTAATGTCGTAAATTCACGATGACTGAAAAGGGCATAATGACAGTACAGAATCCAGGCAGCTTATGTAGTAACAGTCACCTGCAGGTCTTCTTTTTCTTTCTCTTTCCGTCGCTGTGTGCTGGTCTTGGGCCGTTCATCTGCCACGTTTGTCAGTGCACCAGAATCCTGTGCAAATCCGACATGAAATGCAAGCGTTACTGAAATCTTACTATGCATTATTTACTGAATTTTGCTTGTAACAAATGCACAAATAGCCCCACTATCCTCTCCCTTTTGCATGTTGCACCTTCTAATTGGTACCAAACCACTTCCAATTTGTGTTCACTCTCACACACAAATATAGGTATACATTCATAAAAAAGCATTCATAGACAAGGTAATTCCAGGTCAACAGCAGAACTGTTCTGGTCAGAGCTCTCTACTGTAACACTGATGTATCAAAAGTTATTTCCTTACACTGAATGCCACAGCACATTTGTTTTAAATCGATAGACAGAATGAAACAAACAAGAAAGAAAACAGCAAACAATAAATCATAAATAGATTATAATTGAGATGAAGTTATGGTTTGCTCTTTTTTACTTTCCGTCTTAAGCCAAGTTGTTTTTTTCTCAGAATAATTTGTTTCAGTTATGTTTCCTACTTATCTGTTTTTGTTTCTATGGTTTCCCTGATTTTGTGCACAGTGTATACTAACAGAACAAGAATTAACAAAAGGGCAAATACTTAATGCACAACACAAACATACATTGTAAACTCAATCACTATTCCTAACACTACTGTATGTTAAAAGGTGACCACAGTGCCATTTACCTTGCCACTGGTCTTGGCTGTCTCCTCTGCTGTCTGAGAATCTCTGGAACCCAAAATAGTAATAAAATGGAGAAACAGTTGAAATCTGATCAGACGAAATTCAAAGGACTCAAATATTTTGATGTTTAAAGGAAGATTATAAAAAAGGGTAATGATTATGATGAGGCAAATATGGTGAAAAATACTATATTTTTCAGAAGAAAAGATTATTCCACGTTTTACTCTTTGACTGGCACATCACTTTTACATGTGGATGTTTTGTATTAGGCCCAAAACAAAAACAAAAAAAGGACTGGTTTTATTGAAACTTTTTACTGTGTGAGTGGTACATCAGTTTTATGAGTGAATAACTTGTATAAGAAAACTTAACCACAATGCTACTAGAATACACAAAAGATGATTAATGAGTCAAAAAAATATAAAAAATGTATCTAAAAGACTTTGCCAAGGTGAAGGAAGACATAACAAACTAACAATGTTAGTGAATGGATGACGTATGCATGCTGATATAAAAAAACACACACAAAAAACGAGAAGATTGGTTCCAAACCTTTTACTCCGTGACTGGAGCATCAGGGCAAAGGTGCTGCTGGGATTGGCCAGGTCATCGTGACAACGCTGCAGGAAGTCGTCGACGGCGTGTTGATCGTACTGCTGGGCGAGGTCCAGGGGGGTGCGACTGAAGGTGTCCTCCGCCAACAGGTCTGACCCGTTGGCCACCAGGTACTTCACACACTCCAGGTGACCGCTGAAACAGGCCAGGGACAGCATACTGCACAATCCACCCCTTTTACAACAATATTCTTCTTCTTCTCCAGGTACTTCACACACTCCAGGTGACCGCTGAAACAGGCCAGGGACAGCATACTGCACAATCCACCCCTTTTACAACAATCTTCTTCTTCTTCTCCAGGTACTTCACACACTCCAGGTGACCGCTGAAACAGGCCAGGGACAGCATACTGCACAATCCACCCCTTTTACAACAATATTCTTCTTCTTCTCCAGGTACTTCACACACTCCAGGTGACCGCTGAAACAGACCAGGGACAGCATACTGCACAATCCACCCCTTTTACAACAATCTTCTTCTTCTTCTTCCAGAAATGGACAGGGCCATATATGGCGTACAAAGTCTAATACTTGATCACGTTAGGCAGGCAGCGTGTGCTCTTGATGCCTGTTAAAATCCGGGTTAAAATTCAGCTCTAAAACTTGTGATTAAAACTATGTACATTTGATCCACAGGAGCTCAGCAGAAAGAGGCCTGGTGGCTAATGTTAATGCCTTCGAGGCCTGCCCTGAATGCTTCTGGACAAGTGGTTTCTGTCAGCGCTGTGGGGATAAGGTTCCACTCTCTTAGTGTCAATCTATATCCATCTAAAACTCACTTTTTGTGTGTCTGTGTCCAAAACAAAAGCCATAGCCTATGAGATGAAAACCTCTGATCCCATGTGTTATAATGTGAACTTTTCGTTCAATTTTGACACGAAAAGTACACCATAGGCCTAAACCTGGTTGGGATGAATGACTAAGGAATAAGTGGTTATTCAATTTCAGGTGGTAATATGTAAATTTCAACCAATGAGAAACATAAGGAAGTAGATCCTTTTTCTGATCAACCAATCAGAAAAACAGGAAGTCTGGCTTGATGATTAATTTCATTATTAAATTAACTTAATTGCAGCAAATAATAATTGAATATACGTTGGAATGTTCTCTTTATGTTGTTGATCAGGAAATAGACGAAAATGGTAGTTTAATTTTGACTATAAGGTGTTAAAGTTTCATGTGTTGGAGAATTGACCAATAGATAATCAGGTCATTTAAAGTCTTTGTTGGGTATGCTATATAAGTTGTAGCCCTAGGCCAAATCAGTCTCTCTGACCTGCTATCTCGATCACTACCTGTACATCCTCCTATGGGGAGCGATCATCCTTGTTGGGCTGTGTGTTCTGCTGAGCTTGAAATAAACACCAAATAAACCACTCCATGTGGCCCTGTGGTTAATTGGAGAGAAAGAGACCTCTAAGTTCCTTCCCCTCCTCTACAACCCTGCAAAACCCCTTACCCCCCTTTCTACCCTTCCAACAAATGGCGCTGCGAGCAGGATCGCAGGTAAGGTGTTTATAATAGTTCAGCAGCACACAGTCCAACGTGAAGCCCAGCAAAGCCCAGACCGAAGCCCAACTCAGCCCGACAACACTGAAGATGGTGATGGCACTACCTCCACCTGAACTGCCCTACTTTTCTGGGGAATCTGTAGATGGATCTGCAGAGGACTTCACCATGGAGGTGAAGCGGGTTCTGGCTGCTTATCCAATGAGCAGCGAGATGGCAGCTTATTTCGTCTACTGCCATCTGACGAGGACAGCTCGGCGGGAAGTCCAACTGAGGGAGCTGGATGAAACAAACACTCCGGAGAAGGTCATCAAGATCCTCCTGGCGGTGTTTGGTGATGGAAGGCGCCTGACATCCCTGATGTCAGAGTTCTTCATGCGGGACCAGCGGCCAGAGGAGTCCATTCTGGACTACTCACATGCATTGAAGGATATTGAGAGAGTCATCAGTCTCAAGGATCCATGGGCTCTTGCTGCCAATTTGGCAAGGGACAAGTTTGTTGATGGTCTGAATAACCAGGAACGGAGGAGGGACCTTCGTAGTATGGTTACACGTAAGCCTGCGACCACCTTTTTCCAGGCTCGTGACGAAGCTCTCATGTTGGAGAGAGAGCTTGAAGAGGACCTTCGGAAAGAGCAACAGCAAGCATCAAGCCTGCTAAAGGAACCAGGACAATCTGTCAATCAGTTGTCTGTCTTGGAAGAGAGGATTGGAGTAATGCAGGACACATTAGCTGTTGTTTGTGATTGTGTTTCGTTTTCAGGCAGGAAGAGGAGACGGGGCAGAGGAAAGAGAAGGGGCAAGAATAGGACAGCTCAGACTGTAGTAGGATCAAACCCTGAGTGGGGTTCGGACATTCTCCCGAAAGATTCTCATTCCGCTGAGGAGCCTAAGGTCAAGGAGTCATCTCCCAATACACCATGTGTTGGTGATGATGATCCTGGTTGTAGTGGATGGGTGTGGCTGCCCATTTCACCAGTCTTGGGGACAAAGACAAGACAGCCAACATTTCAAACGCAGGACACCCATGTGTCTCATCTAAAAGAGCCATGCGTTCAGGCACTTGCCAGAATGCAGGACAGATGCACTCAGTCTCATCCAAAACTTGGAGTGCACAAGTTAGCTACCCCAGGTACTGTAGGTGAGCCACACACCACAGTAAAGTTCAAAAGATGTCCACATAGGACTAAGGCTGGGTAGAGGGGATTATGTTTCTGTTGGCTGATTATGTTGTTCATTTATTTCCTTGGTTAAATCATTTGATAGCTTGTTTGCATATGATTTTGGTTTTGTAGTTTTATGTTATTTTGACGCAAACATTTTTCCATTGTCATAAAATGACATTGACCACAAGACAGAGTGAGGGTGTGGTAACTCTCCAATTGTGTCCAGGTGTGGCTTGTCATTGTTGGCTGTGTTGGCTTGTTTAGCCAGTAAAGATTCCCTGAGGGTTAAAGGGAAGGAATGTGCATTGGAAGTGTTTAGTGTCAACTGTAAGACATGTAGTAGAAAGGCAAACATGATAATTGGTTCTATACCATACTTGTCATTGTGTAACTGGGAACTGGTATTACAGTTTGCATGGATTAATAGTCCAGGAAAAGTGATGTTACCGTGGCAATGTTTTATGTTTGCAAGTTAGTTATTTGTTTCTTTTTATGTCTTACAGGTGTGTTCTGCTGAGCTTGAAATAAACACCAAATAAACCACTCCATGTGGCCCTGTGGTTAATTGGAGAGAAAGAGACCTCTAAGTTCCTTCCCCTCCTCTACAACCCTGCAAAACACCCTTCCCCCCTTTCTACCCTTTCAACAAATGGCGCTGCGAGCAGGATAATCTCTCTCTCTCTTTCTCTTTCTCTAGCTTCTTGTGTCTCGAGAGTCGATGGTGCAGCGCTTTGAAGACGAACATCTTCAGGTCCCTTTTGCTAACGTTTTTGAAGAACAGTTGTGGCACATTTTAACAGTACTGGTTGCATATTTATTGCTGTGAGGTCATTGGAAAATCAAACTAATTGTAGTGGTTTGAGTCATGTGCAGATAGAAGGGGTCATCACCTACATTCATGCCACCCTGTCAGGGTATAACTACTACATCTAAATAGCCAAAGTGGACACCATTTTAAATATTTGTCTGCTTCGGGGCCTAAAAGAATCTATAAAACATTCTTCAGCTCCAGAATAGAACTATCAGGAGATGGACAATGAACGAGACATGAATGTGAATATGCACGCACACAAGCACACACCCACCATGCGCGTGCATACACACATACATGCACACAAACACACAGAATACTGACGCAGAGGAGGCCAAATGCAGTGGGGTCTGTTTATCCACAGTGGTACAATCGATGCTGGCCCCCATGGCATTCAGGATCTGCACATAAACATTCATACATATACATATCTTACGTATAAATAGTCATGCAATCAATTAAAACAAAACAAACAAAAAAGACAATTGCTTACAGGCTGATTATCAGAATCATTTCCCGAAACATTCTCCTTCCTCCTTTTTGATGAAAAAAGGCTTTCCATATCATTCATTAAAATGTTCTTCTCTCCGTCAATAAGTTATTGTCAGAGCTTATAATTTTTACGTGAATACATCAATACCAAATATTCTGTAAATCATAAGAATGCAGCATACATACCAGCGTACCCTGTAGTCCAAACAATACCATGAATATTATATAAACATTTACATCAATTTATCTGAAAGAGTGATGTGACCTTGACAGCGGCACTGTGGCCATTCTTGGCGGCCAGGTGGGTGGGTGTGTAGCCTGTGGGGGTCTCCACGTCCAGGTCAGTGCCTCCACTGCCCGCGGTCAGTCGCTTGATCATCTCCACCTGACCCCTGCTGGCCGCAATGTGCAGAGAGCTCCAGCCATTCTCGTCAGTGGAGCTGCGGAGATCATCACAGTAATTACCAATATGTTGTTGTTGGCTTAGCCTGGCTAAAAGACTCCGGGGATCGTCCCAACAGCGGAAGCACTTGAGCACTATGGTATATGTGCATCAGTTTGCGGATGAGAACATTATGTTGTCACGGTGTGTGACAGTTTTTGATTACCCTGCCACGTGGGCAGCCACACTCCGTCTTCGGGGGATTTTGGAGACTGATGATGTTATGCTAGGAGCTTGTCATGGCTAAAGACAATCCCCGCATAACTATGCATAGCATAACAACATTTTGATGAAGCCTTGGTGTTCTCTGTCAATTGGTCTGATACATCCTTAAGCTTATCAATACAAGTCAGTGGATATTGCCACAGTAGTTATCATAATGAGTCAGTGGAGATCGTTACAATAATTATCATTATGATGATAATGATCTTAATATGTAATAATTAACTAGGTTTCATCAAAATGTCTGAACAAAATGTTATCATCTTTGATCAAACACATCTGAACACTCAATAAAAAATAAATAGATATGTAAACTTAAAAGGTTTATACAATGTATATAGTACATCCCTGTGCAGACCACACATTTAGATCCTCATGCCTTTCTCTTCTTCTTTTTTTTCACATCATTCTCATGAATTCTGGTTTGTAGTAACTGCATGGTGCTTTGATTATGAATCTATGATCTTGACAGAGGGAGACAAAGGCAAAGATTACATTTAAAAAATCCACTACCAGCACTCAGAGCTGATAATGTCTGAAGCTGAACTTCTACACCACAAATAAAGAAGCAATCAATCATACACATACAAACTGTAATGGCCTCAGCCTTCAGTTTATGAGAAAAACAAATGACAAACGTGCTTTTATAAGAAAGTTTAAATGATCAAATAATGGTTGAGAAATAGGCTTTTTTTTATGTTCAACCACAAGCATTTTGGCACACTGATATCCTTTGTGTTCACTACAACAACAAAAAATCACGTTCATTTTCCAATTTCGTCTGCTACAGTTCTGGAACTTACATAATAAATTGTCATATTCACTTTTTAAAAAAAGCCTTTCACAGTGGAACATCTATTATAAGACCCCCCCCCCCCCCCCCCACCCCCCCCCCCCCCACCCCCCCCCCCCCCCCCCCCCCCCCCTTATAAGACTCCCTCCCACCACTTAAGATCGACCTACTTCTCTGAGACATTGCCCTTCTTTGTAAGTATTAAAATTACCTCCCTTATACATGTAACTCCCTCCCACTTATGACCTTATTTTGGATGATTGTTTAAGGTCTTAAAAGGCAGGTTCCACTGTACCCCCGCCTCAGCTATCTTTAATGCAGTCACACTATGCCTTTCGGTATGCTGCGTAAGCAGCATATATGCTGCAGTGGAACCTCCCTTATAACACCTTCAAAAATAGTCCAAAATGAGGTCTTATAAGGGAGGGGTCTGTTATGGGAGGTAATTTTAAAACTTACAAAGAAGAGCAATGTATCAGAGAAGTAGATCTTATGTGGGAGGGAGTCTTATAACAGGATGTCTTGTAAGCGAGGTTCCACTGTATTAATGTTCATGTCATGTATATATGTAGTGCACAGCATTTATGTAGTGCATAGCATCTACTCTTTCTTTCTCTTTACTAACTCTTTCATCTCGGGGAAGGTGTGTAGCAAAACGTCGACACGCTCCAAGTCCCCTCGATGACAGGCATCATGGATGGATGGCCCTGACAACAGCTGGCGATTTTTCACCCTCTCCTCTTCTCTCTTCTGTTGCTCTGAAGCTTCAATCGCTTCCAGTCCAGCCTGCAGAAAGAAATCGAAAGACGTTCACATCCTCCATAACATTTCTACGGCTTATATCAATGAATGTTGATGAAATTGTCCTTCGGTCTGGAACAGACACATATGGGATGGGACATTAGTAGATATAAATATGGTGGGAACGATCCTGGAGGCAATGCCCGGAGGCAGTGCAACACCAGTAAAGTCCCGAATTTTTAACAATACAGATGTGTATTAGCTATTATATAAAACATATTTACTTCAATTATAATAGTACAGTTCTGAATTAAAAATATGTTGCAAATTAATTATTGTTAAGAATTAATTATTCATTTGGTTAGATATCTTCAAACTGCCCTGAGGTCCATTTCTGTTTGCTTGGTATAACATAACATTAGTAACAACAACTGAAAAACACTGATATCTGTCAAATAAAATCAATCAGTCATATAATGAAAAGAAATACTAACATTGGAAATGTTTTGAAGGCTAGTTTCTGCATTAGAGAAACAAGGGTTACAATCAAGTCATTACTATTTCAATGAAAGTCTTAAAAAACCAACTTCTATTGCCCCTACCCCAAATTACGATAATAACTTCACACAAAATCTTAACTCACTCGGCACTGGCCAGTTGCTTCCACTTACAACCGTTTAGGATGGGTCATTTGACTAGGTTCGAAAACACATCACCACAAAAACGTTATGAAAAGTTATGGACTAATATTTTTTCAGATAGGATTACTAACACCATGCACTAAATGATCATAAAATATCAAATTCCATACCTTCGTCGTTTGTTTCCTATTAACGAAAACAGCTAACACATAGAAAGAAGGGAAATTTCACATTCCGATCTATGACCCCCTCCCTACAGCCAAACATGAGAGTAAAGTCTGCAATGATTGGTTGGTTTCAAGAGGCAAGGTCAAAGCAAACTGAAAGTAGGTTACAATGTGGCTCTTGAAAGCTGGTTACACGCCATAAATCAAAACCTCTTGAAAACTCTCATGAGCCGGATCTGGCTCGTTAGTCCTAAACGGTTGTGCAAGCCAAGAGCCGGATCCAGCTCATTCATCCCGAGTGAGTTAATGCAATTCTCAATCATAGCACATTACCTTGTATCCCGCTAGATACTCCCCCTGCTCATCGGCAGCTGGCTTGGCTTTGCGTTTTTTCCCCGCTGGATTCTCTTCATGCTCTTCCACGGGTTTAGGTTTGCGGTCCTTCCCTCGCTCGTCCTCACTGCCGACTGAAGGCTTAAAATTCTTGCTCTTTCCTGCAACCTCGGCAGCGACCGCGGTCTGCCCCCTGATTTCTTTCCCTTTGCTCTGCGTGGTTCGAGGTCTGGCGCTCTTTGATGTGGCTGAACTGGTCGTTCTGGGTGCTCTCCCTGTTTGTTGCTTTTGTTGTCGTTTGCTGAGCTCTGTGTGTTTGATGGAAACTGGCCTAGGCGTTGATTCGGAATTGGAATCCTGCCGTGGGATTGTTTTGTCCTCTGACACAGTGCTCGTCTCTGATCTATCTGCATCTGCGAATAATGGAAACCAAAAAACATGCTTACGCTACTCTAAATCCAAGTTTAATTATTGTTTCTATTGCTTTATTCCTGTTTTGATAAATTGTTAACATGTCCTATATAATATTTGTTGATTAAAAAAAAAAGCAATATTAAATATTAGTTACTCTCTTGAATTTATTCTGACCAATAACAGCCAGGCGGAAGTTCCCTCTGCATGCGTATTGAAGCCGGTCAAGACAAGCCGTAGCTTGTCCCTACTCTGAGCTCCCCTCAGATTAATTTCCATCACACACAAAGTTCTGGTTTGTTTACACGCACTATGGAGATGCTTCTCACTTGCAATGATGCCATGGTACCTGCATGGTGCTCTGTGCGCTTCAAAAGACAGATTTTCTCAAAAATGTTTTAAAGTACCTGAACACTAGAAGGTTTTTCTGTAACATATGCGAATGCTATAGGATTAATCTGCGTTAGTTTAACATCAGAGGTCTTTGTCGGAATGGATAACTCACGTAAACTATGATATTAAAATTAAAAACACACATCCAACTTTGATATTTATAAAACACAAATCCAACAACAGCCAAGCAAATTCTCAATGTTACTTCTAAATGATATACACAGGGGCTTAAATCTCTTCCTTCTTTCATGACAGCTTACATCATTTCCATTTTCTTTAAAGGTAACCCCATGATTAACCCTTTCACCGCCAGCCATCTTTGAGCTAAAAAATTCCATTAAAGCTACTTGGCTACAGAAAAGATTTTGTCTGCAATATTGTTGGATTTCTCTGTGACACATTTAGAATGGGGTCAATCCTTACTGCCCAAATTTAGGAACACAATATCATTGAATAACAGACCCTGATTTCAAGAATCTTTATGACATGGTTGTTAAATGATTGTGGTGCAAAAATGCGGCATTGGCGGTGAAAGGGTTAAATGAAAGACAATTTTAATCTTCTTCTTCGATCGTTCAGTTTCCTGTCAATTATGAGTGCAGATGTGTCATGCTGCCGTTATGCGCTAGGCCCAGCAAGTCCGACTACGGATGGAAAAAATCTTTTTGAAAGTGTTTCTTGAAAAAAGGCAGGAGAATGGACTGGTAAGGCAGAAAGATAGTAGATAACAGTAAGCAAAGCGAAAAAGCCAAGTCAAAGAGAGTGACAGATTAGAGGAAGTTACAAGCACAGAACTTTCAGAAGGTGGGGAAACTATTTATACAAAAGACCCCCGGTATCCCAACGGGGGGCAATTTTAATCAAAACCTACAGAATAATAAAAAGAAAAGAAAAGAGACCAATGTATTATCAAACAGACAAATGCATCAAATGTTATAACTTGATTACTTTCCAAACATCGCTTTGCTCTTTTAAACAATGTTCAAATACGAGGCTTGTAACAGTCAGAAGATACCAGGTTGTGCAACTGCTATTCTAAAAGAAATGGGCTGGAATTTGTTTACAGTGGTGATGCCTTGCCCAGGGTGCATCCCTTCTCTCACCAACCAAGAGGACTTTTAGACAGTTGGAATTATACTGCAATGCTTTTATATATGTGTGTGTGTGTGTGTGTGCGTGTGTGCGTGTGCGTGTGCGTGTGCGTGTGTGTGTGTGTGCACGCGTGCATGCGTGTGTGTATGTGTGTGCGTGTGTCATGTTACCCATTCACAATCAAATTTGATTTACAGCAATGAAGTAAAATGGTTGATGTCTGTCCAAGGTTGTTGCTCGTCAAAGGAAAACATTTTATTTCCGAAATATTACAGCAGGCAAAATACAATGGGTGTTGGGGTGTTTATCGTTTAACATCAAATTTGATCATTACTTTGCTTTAACGCGTCAATTGCTTCTTGATGGTTTTACTTCATTGTTTCTCATTTGTAATTGTGACCGCTGGCAAAACATCACTCTAAGTAGTATTCTAAGCAGTAAAAGGACCCAAAAAATGGATTGACTGATTTGACTAATAAGATGCCAGGACATAGTTTGGGAGGGGGAGGGGGACAGAATGACTTGGGGCAGAAATCTTCAGAAACCCAGCTGAACTATCTGACCTCTGTGACGGTTGAGACGGAAGCAGCAGTGGGTGTTTCGATCCTCGTCCTGGCCTGACAGCCAACGCCGGCAGGGGATGCGATACACCTGGCTCTCCTTCACATCGCGCACGCACAGGCTGTCCAGGTACCACGCATAGTCTGACAGGTACACAGCAAATAAAGAACTATGGTGAGAGAGAGAGAGAGAGAGAGAGAGAGAGAGAGAGAGAGAGAGAGAGAGAGAGAGAGAGAGAGAGAGAGAGAGAGAGAGAGAGAGAGGACAGCGATAGACAGAGAGAAGGGGTGGTGTGTAGATGATTATGTGTGAGTGCTTGTGTTTGTATGCGTGTGTGTGTTTGTGTGTGTGTGAGTGCATGTGTGTGTGTGTGTGCGCACATGTCTGTGCATGTGTGTGTGTGTGTTTCTAGTTGCAAATTGGTAAGAAAGCGAAAGAGAAGGGAAGGGAGAAGGGCAGAAGACACAATACTAAGACAGACACAGCAAGAGAACTATAACGAGAGAGTCAGACACCATATAAACAAATGTAAAGAGACATTATTACACTTACACCACTCTATGGGGATTACCAGGGTGTCTTTTGTATAAAACTTCTGGAAGTGATGTGCTTGTAACTTCCTCTCATTGTCTTAAAGGGGTCTCACACATAATCATCTACACACCACCCCTTCTCTCTGTCTATTGCTGTCCTCTCTCTCTCTCTCTCTCTCTCTCTCTCTCTCTCTCTCTCTCTCTCTCTCTCTCTCTCTCTCTCTCTCTCTCTCTCACCATAGTTCTTTATTTGCTGTGTACCTGTCAGACTATGCGTGGTACCTGGATGCCAAAACAGCATAGTTTTAAAACATAGATAGGCTCAGACTGCAAACTCTATCTCTATAAGCTACCTGTTATGTCACATTCTTCAAGATAAAGTGGCCACTCATACTTTTTTTTTTAAAGCAGATCTGCCAACTGGAATCGACCGGTCATTGTGTCTCGCCCACCACGTCTTTACTTGGATAAGATGAAGTTCGATGTCATTCCCAGAAAGATTTTGTTGGCGTCAAACAAGCAAAGTGATCGTGAGGAATTCTTTGAATGACGTCATAGTTCTATAGTTCTGGAGAACGTGATTTCACAAAAAGCAGACGACGCTGAGGTGAACTCGACAGTGCATTATTGCAAATTATGTCTTATCGGCTTGATCGCGTTCAGTTTTATGTATTTTTATGAGTTCCAGTAAACTCAGAGTTTATCATCCAATTCGATTTTGCAAAATTATGCTTTTTTGTTTACCTTGTTTGGATTCTCCTTTAATGACTTATATAATTATTGGCCCATTCTCCTGCCTTTAAAAAAAAGATCTTCCATATAATTTTCTCCTTTGAGCTCCTCTCAAAATGGAATGTGTTGGCTGAATGCAGCGGGGAGACCAGTGAAAACAGAAAACCGGACACATACGTACCTCACCTATTATGGCCATTATGGCCTGGGAACGCAGAAGAAGTAGAAGAATATTCACACAAGACAACAAAATTACAAGAAATGTTCAGCAAATAATATATGCCTTTCTCAACCATACAGCAGACACAAACAACAAAACAATATTGCCCCTCTTCACATTAGCAGATTGGATGTGACGAGGGGAAGTATTATTTTGCTGGTTTTGTATGTTGTACGGTTCAAAAAGGCATTTCTGCTGAACATTTCCAGTCGTTTTTTGTTTTGGGTTAGGGTTAGGGTTAGGGTGTCTTGTGTTAATAAAATAATTTCACTTTTCACTTGTTGTGCATTTGGTTGTATGGTGCTTGACTGAGTGACGTGGCAGTCTGTTTCCACTGTTTTGGTGCTGTGTCTTTTTTTTTTAATTAGAAAGACGGAAGGAAAAGACTGACACTGATTCTGCATCTATGTATACCCTGTAAACAATCAGCAGTAAATGACAAAACAAGCCAGCAAATATGTACATTTATCCCTGTCAAGTTAAAAGCAGTTTTGTAAAGATTCTTTCTGCCAAACAAATAATCTCTCTTATGGGCATAAGCATGGTAACAGAAAAGAATCAACAGACAAGCAGTGACTTAGGTTCTTTACGAAAAGAAGACACGAAAGACAAGAACACATAAACTGTGACTTAGGTTCTTTAGGCAAAAGTCACGAAAAGCACAGTAAAACATGGTTGCCACACTCACTGAGCTCAGGTCGATCATGACCAATCTTGACCTTGGTCATCTGTCCGACATGGGGCGTCTTCAGAACAAACAGGTCCTCCTGAGGATGACATGACATTAATGACCAGATCATCATCTAAGCCTGTGCCCACTGATCACTAAATTAATCTTTTGCTTTGTTTAGTTTTTTGTTTGCTTGTTAGAAGTGGGGTGGGGCCTGTTCCTTCCCATCTGAACCGGATTTAATGGTCTTAACCCAGTACAAGCAGTAGGCCGTTCTCCTTCTATATTTTCAGTTAGGTACATGAGCCCTCCTTGTTCCATCGCGATTCATCGTCAGAAGTGGTGCCTGTGACATACCAAACCAGAACCAGAACCAAACAAACACAGATACAGTCACAATCCATAGAGTTGCTGTCTATTGGCCACTGCAACTAGGGTTATTAACGCCCTTGACGGCAAAAGTTAATCCCTTGTTGGTCAGTATTGAAAAAGGCATTCACTCTTGCAAAAGGCAGCCATTCAGTGGCCTCAAATAGGATTAATGGCGAGAGCTATTCCCTTGTTTGGTCAGTACTCAAGCATCTTCCCCCACCCACCAAGGACATTCACTCTTGCAAAAAAACTTTCAACACCTGACAAATACTTTGTTTCATGTTTTTTCTTGTGGATACCATGTGCATAAAAAGCAGATCTGTGTGTTCACAGACACACACGGAAGATATACAGATGCGTGGAAACACAGCACAAACATAACAATTACAACAACAATGGCAACAGCGACAATAACAATCACAACAACAAAGATGACGAAGATGACAATAAATATAATTCCAATGCTGAGATTGATGATGATGATCTTCCTTCTCCTCCTTTTCATTATCATCATAATCTCAACAAGCTGGTGTTCAAGAACAGTGAATATGCTCGAAATTCGATTGAAAATCATGCAGAAGTGAGATCTAGACATATCGCCATCATTTGCAAAAAAACGTGAAAGCACAAACCTTTCCTCGTTGAAACTTGACCTTGTTGAACTGAGAAGAGTCTAGGTGAAGGGCAGGTGTGCAGCCTTTCTCTCCGTAGAGGGTTAAATGCACAGCGGCGGTGGTGCTGGCGCCGATGCAGTTCCCCGTTTTCACGGTCACCTCGTATTCTGCGAGATCTCCCTCCGTTACTTCTTCTGCTTCCTAAAATGACAGATTGTTCATAGAGTTTGCTGTAGGCAGAGAGAGGGGGGGGGGGGGGGGGGGGTGAGGGGGGGTAGAAGGGGGTGAAAGAAAGAGTGGGAGACAACACACAGGTAGAAATAGAGAATGAATCAAGCACTGAGAGACTGACACAGGCACACACACACAAACACACACAGAGGCATTCCCTCCTCCTACAGGCCACCCCCCCTCAACAAGCGCAAACACACACACATATTCCCTCATACTGTTATCCCCTTCCCACTTCCTCTTCAACACTCCCTCCCACATACAAACTTACATGCGCAATCATTCCTTTCTCCAACTCCCATCCCACCCTTTTCTTCTTGAAGTTCTTCTTCAAAGTGTGTGATCACAATTCACACACACATACACACACGCGCACATGCACACACACACACACACACATAATATAAAGGGCTTAGAAAAACAAAGAATATCAAACTTGGCCCACCTCATCTTCTTCTGTGGGTATGCTGACAACGCTCCCTTCTCTCTGTCTGGCTGAGGTCCCCTTAGTACGCCCCGAGGCAGACTTAGAGGAGGCGGAACCTTGCGAAATGGAGGCTGATTCTCCTGATGTCTTCCCCCCTTTCCTCTGAGACAGCTTTGGTGAAGACTGCGGGCGTCTTAAATACAGTCGTCTGAGTTTTGACAGAAAAACAAAAAAGCGAGACGCTAACACTTCTGATTGATTAGTTAAGTTTGGGCAGAAAAACACACATGCACATGCGTGTACATGTGACATGTGAAGATTCATACAACAGCAGTCTAAGCTTCTTGGTGTAAGCTTCAACTTTTATTGACTGAACTTGAATTGCTAAGCATGCATGTGGTAGTCTCAATGACTGGAGCCGGAAGTACAGATCATGTGATCTAAAAAATACAAGGGAGGTTACTCTTAAGTCACTAAGTTAATGATATCGTCACGACACACTCACACAATTACCATGAATTATTATTAGTACATTCTCCCAGTAGTTAAAACTTCATTTCAATACAACAGTTTATGAAGAGCAGAAAAACTTAGCTCAGTCATGGTAGGGGTGTTGTTGTTGTTGTCGTTGTCGTACCCTGGCTTAAAGACTCCAGGGATCATCCCAACAGATGAAGCACTTGAACACCAGCACCAGGGATGAGTACATTGTGTGTATGAGACCATTTTTGATTACCCCGCCATGTGGGCAGCCACACTCTGACTTCGGAGGAAGGGGTGTTAATAGTGCACATTGTTCTGATATCTTTGAGAATGTGTTTCTATGCACCAGTCAGTTGTGTCCGACTATGACTTCCAGACAGCACAGGAAGCAGTTGCTATTCAGGAGGGATGGCCTAAAATGTGTTTATAATGGACAATAATTATAGGTACCAACCTTGAAACTTTATCCACTTGACTGTCATCTTGTGTCTGAAAAATAAAAAAACAGAGACAGGCACTAACAAACATACCATTAACACAAACTGTTATTAGAATAATTTGTATTTCAATTAAAAATAAAATGTGTGTATATAAAATAAAGGAAATACAGTACATAACAATACATTTGCATTATTTCTTTTAACCCAAAGTGGTTTAGCAAATTCAAATTTGGGATCATCATTAAAATCAAGACCACAGTGGACAAATCATATCCCTGTATGGATGGTGGGGGTGCAGAGGGGGTTGATGTCCCAAGTAAAACTACATATTTTTCAGGTGTTCAAAACAATCATCAGAAATTTATTTTTATGGTACGATTCGAAATTCAAACCGTTTATAACATTTCATGGTGTTCGCATCAAGCTGCCGGAGGTCTAGCTTTTGTAGTATGATCTGGAATGTGAACTTTGCAGTACCGTAATTAACAGTGTAAAGCACACCTTATTATAAGGGCTAGTACCTGGGAGGTCTAGTTTTTGTAGTATGATCTGGAATGTGAACTTTGCAGTACCGTAATTAACAGTGTAAAGCACACCTTATTATAAGGGCTAGTACCTGGGAGGTCTTGGGTTCCAATTTTACACAAATCTCTGATTTTGTTACTATTATTATCTTACCATATTATTGTCACATTATAAGGGGCAGGGGTCCCAGTCCAGGAAAAGGTTTGCCTCATAATCCCTAAACTACAGTATATTTATGGTGTTCCCAATAAGCATCTGAAGTCTAATTTCTGTTGCAAATGTTGGAATTCGAACCTTGTATTTTGCTGAAGGCACGCGATGACCGTTGGTATCCCAGGTGTGTACGGCGGTCACTGGGCGAGTGGCGCCCTCTGCTCGAGGTTTCTGGCCAAAGAGATATACAAAAACTAATCAAATAAAAGTACAAACATTTACAAATATACATATGTGAGATATCATAATCACTGTTGTCACCATGAGCCATAAATCCAATGAAATAATAAAGGAAGATTTAACTAACACTGGTGTGAAGCAACCAGATGGGAAGAATGTAGGAAAAGAAGGTATAGACATAAATTTCTCCCAACTCGTCATCTCCAATACACCATTCAACAGGTCTTTTTTTTTCTCTCGAACATATTAATCTTTACACCTCCCCCCCCCCCCCCCCCCGTGGGGATACCGGGGGGGAGGGCTTTTGCATAAATAGTTCCCCCACCTTCTGGAAGTTCTGTGCTTGTAACTTCCTCCAATCTGTCACTCTCTTTGACTCTGCCTTTTCCCTTTGCTTACTGTCATCTACTATCTTTCTGCCTAACCGGTCCATTCTCCTGCCTTTTTTCACGAAACACTTACAAAAAGATTTCCTCCAGCCGAAGTCGGACTTGCTGGGCCTAACTATTCCTTAGGCGCATAATGGCAGCATGATGCATCTGCACTTATAATTGACAGGAAACTGTCTGAGCGATCGAAGAAGAAGAAGAAGAATCTTTACTTTTAAAAAGCAATGCTGGCAAAAAGCTGGCAAAAAGATAAACTGGCAAAAGTACCGTTGACCCAGGATTAGTATCGTTGCGAAATAACATTGCACAGAAAGCATGTTTGCATGTGTTGGCAATCTATGTTAGGCTAATAAAAGCAAAGAAACAGGAAAGAAAAATAAATAAATATAAGAAGCGGAAAGATTAAGTGAATATCAAAAGAAGGGGAGGTAATTAGATGGAAAATTACTGTATAGAAGACAGATCATGTAAATCTGTTTATAAGAGTCGTGCGCACACACATGCACGCACACATTCATGCACGTACCATATTTTACGGACTACAAGGCACACCTGATTATTATAAGGCGCATCCCCCAAATTTTACACAAAATTTTGATTTTGTTATTATAGTTTCTTACTATATTATCAGTCACATTATAAGGCGCAGGGGTCTCAGTCTAGGAAAAAAGTATCGCCTTATAGTCCGTAAAATATGGTACACACACACACACACACATTTACACACACATTTATACACACACTCTCTCTCTCTCTCTCTCTCACACACACTATCGGGCTCCTTTTTATTTTTCTCTTCTTTACGGTGTCTCTATCAGCCTCTATGTCTCAATCTTTTTTTCTTGTCCCACCTCTTGCTCTCTCCGTTTCAAACTATGATTACATTTGTAGTTATATTTTGTACATATTGTATTTAATATGCTAGTCATGATCTATGTATGATTTGTTTTTGATATTTGTTCATTGTGCTTTGGTTCCTTACGCCAATTTTCATTGTTGATCTTTACATTTTATTTGATTCAGTATTTTTCTTCTTTTCATGATGACAGAATGAAAAAAAGCTTGTAGCTTACTCCTTTATCGTCAATAAAGATAATTTTGACTTGACTTGACACACACACGTCTTCCTATTAGTAACACTACACACGATAACACTCGCAGGACCACATTTTTAATCAGCCACTCCCCATAATCATACTCACACTTTAAATCCTGGATACATCCTAAAAAGCTAACGTAATAATGATCACACTGCAATAACTTCTGATGAGAAAATTCTTATCAGATTCACACTTTATATCCCAGATACACATAATCATTCAATTTTAAACTTAAATACAATATATTTACAGTTCGAACCCTCTATGCCCGTCTAAAAAAAATGTATAATGCATGTACCTTCACACGGGTAGGCAGTTCAAAACAACTCCAGGTAGAATCGAACCTGCGCGCCAGTTCCCAATCACTCTGTACCACACCACCATGCAACCAACCACCCAAACAACATCATCAAACGGCATGCCACAATTATGTGAACACATCATACAAAGCAGAGAAAAAGAACAGAGTAAACCTACAGTTAACTGTGTGAAGACATACAAAGCAGAGAAAAAGAACAGCGTAAACCTTTTGTGTGAAGACATCATACAAAGCAGAGAAAAAGAATACAGTGAACCCATTATGTGAACACATCATACAAAGCAGAATAGAAGAATACAGAGGAAACCAGCTAACAACTCAAAGAACGGTACCCACCAAAAATCACTCTCTCTCAAAATATCGGCTATCTCAAATGAAATTTCAGTCAGTCCTTTCAATGTTAACATCAAATTTACTACACTGTAATCACTTTTTTTTAGCATAACACGGTACTAGACAGAAGATAAAGTATAGTGTAGTGACTTTCAAAGCCAAAAAAAGAAACTAAAAAATGACATGTCGGAGGAGGTCAGCCACAACGCCATTCACCGATTGGCTGTGGGTACTGTATTTTTTGGACTATAAGCCTAAGGCGATACTTTTTTCACAGACTGAGACCCCTGCGCCTTATAATGACTAGTAATTTAGTAAGGAACTGTCAAAGCAAAATCTGAATTTTGTGTAAAATCTGGGGGGTGCGCCTTATAGTCCGAAAAATATGGTACCTGCCTACTGAACAGCCAGGATAGAGATGGGTTTACAACTGGAAATGGAAAAACAAACAAACAAACCACAAAAAAGAAGACACTCAGATTGAGAGAACAAAAACTTAGGCCTTTGTCAGGCTTTTTAAGTCATACAAAAATTAAGATAATTAATTAATTAATTACCTTAAGTCTATTATCATACATTTAACTCAATCATGTTGTCATAAGGTAATTAGTGTTATGCAAGAAAAATCTTACATCGTGACAAGTTATATAAGATCTTGTGAATGTTATCAATTTGTTATATAATTGAAATTGGCATTGCTGTTTTTGGCACTTTCAATAATAAACTTGCCCAATCTCACTCTAAATCATGGTGTGGTCTTTGACTTGTGACAAAAAAGGTTTTGTGTGGATGTAAGAGACACAAAGAAGACACTCAGATTGAGAGAACAAAAACTTAGGCCTTTGTCAGGCTTTTTACGTTATAAAAAAATCAAGATGGTGACTGGCAGTTTCAGTGTATTTACCTAAAGAGGATGTTTCTCAAAAGCACGCAAGAAACTGCATGAGTTCCCTTTTTGTAAGAAATTGTTTTTTAGCTTTTTTTCTGTCCACTAACTCCAACCCTACCTCAGACCCCATCCCCATCATGACTGTCAGGTAAGTATAATGTATCCACAGCCAATCATTGAAGCACATTACTGCAGACCTCCTCTGACTTCTTCTTCTTCGATCGCTTAGACACTTTCCTGTCAATTATGAACGAAGCTGCATCATGCTGCCGTTATGCGCCTAACTAAGAAATAGTTAGGCCCAGCAAGTCCGACTTCGGCTGGAGGAAATCTTTTTGAAAGTATTTCTTGAAGAAAAAAAGCAGGAGAATGGACCGGTAAGGCAGAAAGATAGTAGATGACAGTAAGCAAAGGGAAAAGGCAGAGTCAAAGAGAGTGACAGATTAGAGGAAGTTACAAGCACAGAACTTCCAGAAGGTGGGGGAACTATTTAAACAAAAGACCCCCCGGTATCCCCATGGGGGGACCTCCTCTGACTATGTGCATGTCTAAAAATGCCAAGATTACAGAAAAATGTTATGATTACACTACCAGTCAATGCTGATAAAAATGGGCCCTTTGATTCACCAACTCTATCAAAACCAATGACTATATTGATACACTGTATCTGTCATACACTGTATCTGTCTCAGTAAAAAAAAAAAAAAAAAAAAGGAGAAAAAAGGAAAGATTTCGTTTGAAAGTAAGAAAAAATAAACAACAACCAAAAAAAGCTATTATGATAATTATCAGGACTAGAAACAGGAGAAGAACAGAGAAGGTGGGGATGGGAGGTGGTGGGTTGGGGAAGGGGAGTTCATTATAATAGTCTCTAAAGGACACTGTTAAATGCAATAAACATGTTATGATGTAGTATCTTCAATTTCGAAGCAAGCATAAAGCTCTATTAGAGCTATGTACAATAACAACAACAAAACTATGTGACATGCATACTCACAAAATAACAAGCAGTAATAATACACAGACTAAGCTATAAGCGATTATAAAAGAAAAACCACCACCATCACCCCCCCCCCCCTCCTCCTCTCTCTCCAAAATAAACAAAAGTGACAAAGCGAATAAACAAAGTATCAAAAATTAATAATACATTTCTCCCCAACAGAAGCAAGCATGCGGATAAATATACAAATAAAATCATAATCAAAACAACAGGAAAAAACCTGCTCCAAAGCAAGGCATCCTAAATTAGGCAACAAGTGGGTTTTTTGTGTGTTTTTTAAAGCATGCATGGGTGGCAACTTCTTTTGCAGGCGGCCATGCTGTTCTATTGTCTCTCACCTCTACCGGCCTAAGGGGATACCGCTGAATGGCCGACTTTGACCGCTGCTGACCCCTATCAGCTGTTGCCTGAGGGGCACCACATAGAACTCAGGGTTTACTGATCAAGGCTTACTTTTCATCAGCAAGACAATTGAAATAACAATACCAATTTTTATCATGTGCTAAAACTTCTTTCATTTAATGTTTAGGTATCTGTCTATATAAATTAGAAATAATTGACTAACACTGTCCCCCCTCAAATTGTAGAACTTTACTTCAGTCATTGCCACAAAAAATGCTGTGAAGAGAATTTATTCAAACCAGCCAAGAAAAAACAAATCTACCCTCAACCAGTCTTGAATCAATAAGTTAAATCACTGTCATCAATAATGATCAACAAAACAGAGACCCTTTGATAGTAAGCCCCATGCAGTGAATGCCCATGCATAAATTACATCAAACATCCCCAAACACCAATGTTCACACAATGCTCACTGTTAGTCCTTGCTGATTTTACATTTCTCTGAAAACCATTTTTATTTCCCAAGCCCTGTCCCCATGTCCCTGCTGCTCAATCCCTACATTAGGATCCTCGGTCATGGTCACGCATTTCTATAAAACCTCAGCTCATGGTGTCTAAACAAATCGTAACATGTTTCTGTTACAAGTACTAAGCAAGGAATCCACCACCATCATATGTGAGACTAAAAGAAAACATGTATGTTTGTATGAGAGAGAGAGAGAGAGAGAGAGAGAGAGAGAGAGAGAGAGAGAGAGAGAGAGAGAGAGTGAGCACATGTATACTTGTGTGAGTAATATAGTGTAGTGTGTGTGTGTGTGTGTGTGTGTGCGTGTGCGTGTGCATGTCTCTGTGTGTGTGTTTATGTGTGTTCATATGGATTTTATAGTGTGTGTGTGTGTGTGTGTGTGTGTGTGTGTGTGTGTGTGTGTGTGTGTGTGTGTGTGTGTGTGTTTATGTGTATCTTCACTTACTTTGTTTATTTATTTATATGTTCTACTTTATTATTTTATATTCTATTCATTTAACGTATTTACCCGGCATTTTTTTCCTTCGTTCTCCATCGTCTGTTCATTATCTTGTACTACGTACCGAGTTCAGGAGGATTTTGGAAGCATTGCTGATGAGTCGCTCGGCTTCATCAGGGGGCACGTCAGGTTCCGGAACGTTACGGACCACCGGCCACCCTCCTTTCAGAGCCCTGTCCAGCCAACCAGACACTGGTGTTAATTGCTGTCACCACACTATGGAGTACCTTGTCATACTATCATGCACATGACAGTAACTCAAAATATAAATCCCATTCCACTTCTTGTCTTTGGATGCATTTCTTTGTGCGTAGTCTCTCTCGAATCAGACTCTCTCTCCAAGTGTGTGCATGCATATGTGTGTATGTGTGTATGTGTGTGGTGTGTAGGTTCCCGTTCTCTCTCTTTCTATGTGTGTGTGTGTGTGTGTGTGGTGTGGGGGGGGGGGGGGGTGTGTAATAAGTAAGTAAATGCATGTTTGTGTGTATGTGTGTGAGCATGAATGTTTGTATTTTCCCCTGCATTCATGTGTGTGACTGCGTGAGCATGCATGAAAGCACTTAATCATTTTAATGTCTGTAGAAAGTCAACCATATAAAGAGACACACACAATTTGTGGCA
>JAGGCT020001620.1:45000-50000 GCA_017654935.2 Phymorhynchus buccinoides
CATTGACAAGCTTCAAAAAGTCCAGAACTCTGCTGCCAGACTTGTCCTCAAGGTCTCTAAGTATCATCATGTTCAACCACACCTGATATCCCTTCATTGGCTTTCCATCAAAGCACGTATTGACTACAAAATTTCCACTCTATGTCATTCTTATTTCTCTGGAAATGCCACTAGCTACATTTCTGACATGCTTTATGTCTATGCTCCATCAAGGCAATTGCGGTCATCTTCAGATTCCAAAATTCTCTGTGTTCCTAGTACACGAACAAAAATGTTTGGTGAGCGCTCCTTTTCCTTTTCGGCCCCATCAGTTTGGAACTCCTTACCACGCGAAATCCGCCATATCCAGTCCTTGCAATGTTTCAAATCAGCTCTCAAGACCCACCTGTTCAAGCTACATCACAACCTTTAGGCCACATTACTTCTGGACTCTATTCTCACACACACACTCCCCTCCCCCCATACTAGTTTCATTGTGTGTTGACTGCAATGTGTACGTCAGCTTTGTTGCGAGAGAGAGAGAGAGAGAGAGAGAGAGAGAGAGAGAGAGAGAGAGAGAGAGAGAGAGAGAGAGAGAGAGATAGAGAGAGAGAGAGAGAGAGAGAGAGAGAGAGAGAGAGTGTGTGTGTGTGTTGATGCTTTGTTCAACTGATTGTATTTTGTATTGTGTTTTTTGGGTGGGGTGAGTGGTGGTGATGGTAACGGTGTGTGTGTGTGTTGTGTGTGTGTGTGTGTGTGTGTGTGTGTGTGTGTGTGTGTATGTGCCGGTACGTGCGTGTATGTGTGGGTGGGGTGTGTATGTGTGTGCCTATTTGCATGTGCGTGAGCGATTATTTCGTGTTGTTGTTGAATTTGTTGCTTCTTAATTTTTGTTGTTGTTAAGCGCATAGAGCTCCACATTGGTGGAGGAATGCGCTATATAAATGATTCACTATTATTATTATTATTATAAGTATACATGTGTGTGCATATGGATATATATAAATTTGTGCATGCATGCGAATATCTGTATGTTTGTATGGATTCTACCATATTCTCACCATTAGAGCGTGTTTTATCCTCACACATGTGCAAATAGACAAACACTGACAAAGACACATGCATGCTGACACACACACACACACACACACACACACACATACATAAACACACGTTTTCACTCACCCCAAATTGATATTTCTTCATGGTTTTCATCAGAGATTTTCTGATCTGTCGTTCACGAGGACTGAGCTTCTCTTCTTCTGTGTCCGTCTGCAACAAGCACAAAATCTGATCAGTTTTGACGACAACTTGTGTTGGAAACCTCATGCCAATACAACACCGCTAAAGGGTGGTAGGGTTGCATTGGTTGCTCTGGAGGTCATTTGAAGGTCAAATCGAAAACAAAATCCAAACTTGACTACCATATTTTGCAGTGAAACACACAAGGCACATGGTATTATATTACACAAAATTATGATTTTGTTATGATACTTTCTTATTATATTTTTAGTCACATCATAAGGCAAAGGTGTCTCAGTCTAGAACAAAAGAAGTACAGTGGAACCTCCCTTATAAGACCTTCAAAAACCATCCCAAATGAGGTCTTATAAGGAGGGAGGGGTCTTATAAAGGAGGTAATTTTAATAATTTCTTACAAAGAAGGGCAATGTCTCAGAGAAGTAGGTCTTATGTGGGAGGGAGTCTTATAATGAGGTCTTATAAGGGAGGTTCCACTGTATTACCCTATAGTCCATAAAAAAACCGGCACATGAAATACAACTATATGCTATGAATAAATCAAAACTGTACAGAATCAGAACAAATGCAAAATAGATACTGAGCGCATTCACAGATTTTACAGTAATTGTTTTTGTAATGAAGTGTATGCATATCCAGACAGTACAATATTACAAATCCTATTTAGGAAACTTACAATAATAAAAAAAAATGGGCATCATAAACCGACATAAACAAAACTTCTTAATTTGATAAATAAACACAATAAACTGGCCCAAACAAATTAATAAATGAATTACATACAGTTTTTGTTGTAAATACTCCAGTTCACTCATTATACCCACCAGACAAAAACGTGTGTGGACTTTCATTCAAGACTTGTGTGTGCGACTGTGTGACTGTCGAAAGACGTCTTCATTTTGTTATAACTGACAGCCCCATAATAGTTGTATTGCACTGCTTCTAACAGTCCACTAACAGTATGCTGGAAAACACTCACCTGACAAAATGAATTGATAGGTGATTATTAACGTCAAGACGGCTTGGGGTAAATCCCTAAATATATGCCTATTACCTTGAGACAAATGAAATAATGTGTGTGTTTGTTAAGTGTTTGTTGTGTGTGTGTGTGTGTGTGTGTGTGTGTGTGTGTGTGTGTGTGTGTGTGCTGTGTGTGTGTGTGTGAGTGAATGCATGTCTCTGTGTGTGTGTGTGTGTGAGTGAATGCATGTCTCTGTGTGTGTGTGTGTGTGTGTGTGTGTGTGTGTGTGTGTGTGTGTGTGTGTGTGAGTGAGTGAATGCATGTGTGTGTGTGTGTATGTGCGTGTGTGTGTGCTTGCATGTGTGTGTGAGTGAATGCATGTCTGTGTGTGTGTGTGTGTGTGTGTGTGTGTGTGTGTGTGTGTGTGTGTGTGTGTGTGCGTGTGTGTGTGTGTGTGCATGTGCGTGTGTGTGCGTGCGTGCATGTGTGTGTGCATGTGTGTGTGCACGTGCATGTATGTATGCATGTGTGTGTACATTGTTGTTTATGCATGTATGTGAGTTAGTATACACACAAACACATCAATAATGAATGATAAAACTAAGACAAAGGAAAGAGAGTGAGAGAGAGAGAGAGAGAGAGAGAGAGAGAGAGAGAGAGAGAGAGAGAGAGAGAGAGAGAGAGAGAGAGAGAGAGGAGAGAGAGAGAGAGAGAATGTGTGAGTGAGAATGAGTGAGAGTGAGAGAGAGACGGACAGACAGACAGACAAAGAGACATAAAAGGAGCAAATAAATTTAGATAGGGAGACAAAGAAGCAAAGTAGACAGAGATAGAGACAAAGACAGACACAGGGTGACTAAGAACACTACTTACAGGTTCTAAACGAGTGAGCAGGGCTCGAACCTCTGGCTGCTTGAAGTAATGTTTCAGAGCCCGGTCGTGTAACCCCTCGTGATGAAGTGTAGGCCTCTATCAGTTCACAATCAAACATGCGGTTACACATTCACACATAAATACAGAAACACACACACAGAGGTAGACAGACAGAGAGACAGAGACAGACACTGAGACAGAGAGAACACCCCAAAAGACTGAAGCATTTGCACAAATAGAATACAACAAAGTGTGATAAAAATACAAAGCCTGAAAGCAATTGCATACAAAATCAAGTACATCCTACTAGTTGGTTTGTTTTTATTAATCTTTTTACGGCCGTATCAAGGCTGTCCTAATAATATAATTAATTAAAAATGTTTCTGCACAAACCAAGGAAAGCTGTCAGGAAAATGTAACAATTTATTGTAAAGTCTGAATATTTTGATCATTACATTGTTATATTTGCTATATCATCCAGTAACAGTTTGCAATAACAGCAATAATATCTAAATAAAAAACAGACTAAAAAAACAGCACATGTAAAATATGTTCTGACTCATAAAATATATGATACTGATGATACTACTACTCTTCAATCTATGCAAACTCTTAATTATTGCATTAAAAAAAAACAATTGATAGGAACACTTTCAATGTTGTAATTTTCCAATCAAATCAGATTTTTTTAAAGGGAGAGATTTTACAAAAAGACTATTATCTTGCAATCATTTGTGAAATGCGGTGACATATGGGATTATGAGGCAGAAAAGCGCAGACGCACATAGAAAAGCATATTCACTGAGAGAAGCGCCTCCCCCCCCTCTTCTCCCACCCCACTTCAAAAAATAGGAGGAAAAAAGAACACAGGCCAAAAAGTCACAAGCAAACATTTTCCTTCTTGTTGTGGATGTGAAGAACTAATCAGGCAGCAATAAATCAGACACTATTCCAACCAATAAGAAAATTCACATCTACACAATCACTCTACCTCAGCACAAAAAGCTCTACACTACAGGCAGCTAGATTGATTTCTTTCAAAAGAACTCGGATTCTACAGAGGTATACAAAATGTTTGAGCTATGTTATCAAACTATATACAAAGGCACCCAAGTTTTCAGAAAAAAAGACTATGTATACACTGAATGGAATGACCTATTTTTTAAAGAGTCTTTAGATCCTTTAATCATACTGCCAGAAACAACTTGAATAGAATACTTGGCTTTCTAGTTTTTAGTGTAAAGATATATTATATCTGCATTTATCAAAACAGATTAACACATATGGACAGATGTGCCTGCCCTCTCTCATGCTTATGCCTGATCGAGTACACACATGCACACACACACACACACAAACCCACTCTCTCTCTCCCTCTCTAAGGATATAAGTGTTTACATGTTGTGACATTCTTTTGTAGTGTAGCATATGCCAACAGTTAAACGCAAACCAGTTCAACAAAGCCCTACCTGCACATTATTTGTCTCCATTTCCCAAAGTAAACACACTTGAATGCAATGTTAGCTTTGGTAGTTAATGCACAGAACAATAAATATGACTCCAACTGAATTTACTGACAGAAAAAAGGATGGAAAACACATGAGAATGTGATTCACATATGCATGCATACACACACACACACACACACAAAGCAAATCTGAACATAAACAAAGAACAAGTGTCTATAATTGACGACAGTGTTTTGCTTACAAGTCAAAAAGTGGCTTGAAGACCTTTGGTACAGTGGAACCTCCCTATTAAGACCTTGAAAAATCATCCAAAATAAGGTCTTAAGGGGGAGGGAGTTGTAATAGGGAGGTAATTTTAATAGTTACAAAGAAGGGCAATGTTTGAGAGAAGTAGGTCTTAAGTGGGAGGGAGTTTAATAGGGAAGGTCTTAATAGGGAGGTTCAACTGTAGTAGCAAA
>JAGGCT020001620.1:55000-75000 GCA_017654935.2 Phymorhynchus buccinoides
AAGTCTGACTCAGGCTATGACTTCCACGCAGCAAAGAAGGTGACTGCTATTCTGGAGCTCTGTGCTGAAATTTGTTTATGCGATGGTAGGTGAGAAAAGCAGTGAAGCGGCGACGGGTAACTTCTAGTTATTTAGGAAGTAAAGTTTTATATTTTCCAGAAAATAAAGAACACAAACGCCCATATTCTAGTTTGTAGCAAATTTTCAAGCGTCTTACACACTTTTCTTTAGGCCCTATTGTCATATTTATTTATAAAAAGTTATATATTTTTTGAATATTTGATGGTTTAGGGTTTGGGTTAGAGTAGAGATAGGGTTAGGGTCAGTTTAGACTTAGTAAGTTTGATAAGTTGATAGACAAAAGTTCTATTAATATTAACTCAACGCCCACATACACAGTATCTGTATGATCAAGGTCAAAAGTTTTATATTTTTTGAGTATTTGATGGTTTAGGGTTTGGGTTAGAGTAGAGGTAGGGCTAGGGTCAGTTTAGACTGAGTCAGTTTGATAAGTTGATAGACAAAAGTTCGGTAAAGGTCAAGATGTGCCACCCCCCCTACATTTCTCGGTTAATTGTATTTTTCTGTTTTTGCCTTTCTTACCAAACATAAAGCTGTATTTTAGGAACAATTTTTAGCTAATTTTTAGCAGCACGCCTCACTCTCAAGATTCCACGTTCTGATCATATAACACCTCATCTTCGTAACTTGCACTGGCTTCCAGTAGAGGCTAGAATCAAGTATAAAATAGCTTGCCTTTGTTTCGGTGCTGTTCACTCCTCTGGTCCCGTCTATCTCTCCGAACTAGTAACTGTCTACTTACCTGCTCGCTCCCTACGTTCTTCCTCTGACTGCTGCACACTCAAGGTTCCTCGGGTCCACACGAAATCGTTTGGTGAACGATCCTTCTACTATTTAGCACCTCACTTATGGAATTCCCTCCCACAACATGTTCGCTCATCTGACTCTATTTCCGCCTTTCGCTCTGCCCTTAAAACTCACTTGTTTCGGACATATTATGATTGATTAGTGTTTGTGTGTGAGGTGTGTGTGTGTGTGTGTGTGTGTGTGTGTGTGTGTGTGTGTGTAAGGGGGGGGGTCCGTTTTATTGCAGAAATCTTGTAAAAAATGTATTTACAATTATTTTATTATTCGTATTTTGTATGTAGAATGTCTACGTCTTGCAAACTTTAAATGCTTGTAAATGAGGTAGAAGGGTATTTTTGTTTTTGCAAAATTTGTCTATTATAATTAGTCATGTAATTGATATGTCGATGGCAGTATGATTTTATTTCAAGTTGCAGTATTGTATTCAAACTTGATTGGGAATGTGAATGTGGTCTCTATGTTTCTTCTTAGAATGTTCATGTTGTAACTATTTTACTTGTATAATTAATTGTGTGCGAATGTGCGTGTGCGCATGCATGTGTGTGTGTGTGTGTGTGTGTGTGTGTGTGTGTGTGTGTGTGTGTGTGTGTGTGTGAGTAAGGAAGTAAGAGAACGTTGTGTGTAGGCATCGTGCTTATTTTACTTTCTAATGATTAATTATTTGTTTGCCTTTAAATTTAATGTTCTTGTTATCAATGTAAAGCGCACTGAGCTCATGTGAGAAAGAGCGCTATATAAATTCCCATTATTATTATTATTATTATTAATAACCTTTTTGGAATACTAACCCTATCCCTAACCCTAACCCTATAAGACGGAAACACGCAACGAACCACAACTGTGACAAATCGCGGTGTACTGTGGGGGGTTGAGTTAGGTTTAGGGCTAGGGTTAGGGCTAGGGTTAGGGTTAGTATTCCAAAAAGGTTATTAGCTAAAAATGTTCCTAAAATACAGCTTTATGTATGGTAAGAAAGGCAAAAACGGAAAAATACAATTAACCGAGAAATGCAGGGGGGGGGGGGGCACATCTTTACCTTTACCAAAAGTTCTATTAATATTAACTCCCACATACGCAGGATGACCAAGGTCAGTTTCTATGTTTGGACAGTATTAGACAACCATGGCATTCGTGTGCTTTGGTGTACCTGGTATATCAAGTGGAAAAGCTTCTCACTAAGGAAAATTTTTGTTTGCTCCTGTTCTTCTTCTTCTGCATTCCCAGGCCAAAAGGCCATAATGGGTAAAGTACGTATGTGTCCGTTTTCAGTTTTCATTGGTCTCCCCGCTGCGCACAGCCGACACATTCTGATTTCGAAGGAGCTCAAAGGAAAACAGTTATTTGGAAGATTTGTTTTTTTAAAGCAGGAAAATGGGCCAACAAGTCAGAAATATAGTAGATGACAGTAAGCAAAGAAAAAAGGAAGAGTCAAAGAGAGTGGCAGATTAGAGGAAGCTACAAGCACAGAACTTCCAGAAGGTGGGGGAACTATTTTTATGAAGACCCCCTGGTATTGCCACGGGGAAGTTTGCTCCTATGAAAGTGCTTCTTATTTGTTTCATTGTCTTCCTTTCACACTCACTTATATGGGAGTCACAAAGTTCAAGAGTCAGAAAAAAATGGAGCTCAGATTAGAATAGAAAGGTCAGGTGAGAGAGAGAGAGAGAGAGAGAGAGAGAGAGAGAGAGAGAGAGAGAGAGAGAAAGGGAAGGGAGAGAGGAGAGAGAGAGAGAGAGAGAGAGAGAGAGAGAGAGAGAGAGAGAGAGAGAGAGAGAGAGACTCAGACTCACATACTTTATTTTACAAGGATAAGAATTTAGGCTGGGTCTATTCTTCCATTCTGTCCTTGGGAGAAAGAGAGAGAGAGAGAGAGAGAGAGAGGGAGAGAGAGAGAGAGAGAGAGAGAGAGAGAGAGAGAGAGAGAGAGAGAGAGAGAGAGAGAGAGAGAGAGAGAGAGAGAGTGAGGGAGGGAGAGACAGAGAGAGAGAGAGAGAGGGGTGTACAACAACATATTCCACTCAAGAAAACTTGCAAAAAAACAACCAAATGTAATATCACATTGTAAAAAAAAAAAAAGGAATTGTTAAAATGTTACACACACACATTTCGATGAAATACTTTCTCAGTCCACATTGAATAAAAAAAGATTAAAAGAAAATGAACATTGGTTAATAAAAAAATTGCTATGGTTTTGAAAAAAGAAAGAATATTTCACAGTTACCCATTAATGTACCGGGTATTTGAAAGGGGAAAAAAATGCAGTTTAAGCCAAAGATGGAAGAGTAAAAATATGCCTTTTACAATAGCTGAAGTATATCAAGAAACCCTCAGTCAGCACAGCAAATTTGCAGAAATTATATCGGGGGAAGCCAAATGATAAAAAGGATAGGATTGATTCACAATGCATAAAAGCAGCCCAGTAACTTATGTACACAAACAGGAAACGTTCGAAGATCAACTTGGAATGAAACATAATCTTCACTCCTGGAATACTTGAGCAATCGGAAACCTTCAAGGGTGGTTTATGAGTACCAGACATTACAAACGTTTCTTTGGTGTTACAAAAAAAAAAAAGGGGGGGGGGGGCTTTAATATTCCCTTAACCCTTTCACCGCCAACGTCGCATTTATGCACCACAATGGTTTACCACCCATGTCACTAAAAGGCATCAAATCAGGGCCTGTTATCCAAAGACCCTATTCTCTTAATTTTGGGAGGGAAGGATAGGCCTTACTTTAAATATGTCACAGAGGAATCCTCACTGTTACAGACAGATTTTTTTCTCTACCCAGGTAAGTTTAATGGACATTTTTTGCTGAAAAATGGCTGGCTGTGAAAGGGTTAACATGGTAGTTGTAAGGGGACAAACTTGATATAGGTTCACCATTAATGGAAAACAGCAACATATTATTTACACAACATATTCACCGTTTGACTGTCAAGTATTTTAGTCATCCCCCCTCAAATTTGGGACTTGGAAGTTTTCACTCAGAAGCAACATTCTGCCAACATTGGGGAAAGGGATAGGGTTAGGATCAGCCTAGGATTATTTTCATAAAACTGAAAGAAGCAGACTTTGAGAT
Source organism: Phymorhynchus buccinoides (assembly GCA_017654935.2). NCBI lineage: Eukaryota > Metazoa > Mollusca > Gastropoda > Neogastropoda > Raphitomidae > Phymorhynchus > Phymorhynchus buccinoides. Next base: position 58,972 of record JAGGCT020001620.1, read on the forward strand.
TGAGGGATGTAAACATGAGGGGGGTGACTAAAGCACATCTTTGCGCACTGTTCTTTCGTCAGCAAAATATACACTCTAAACTGAATCAGGTATTTCCTGATTACTGGGTGAGGTTTTGAAAGGTGTAAACACTAGACCTAGTGAAAAAGGAGAAGAAAAAGGGGGGGGGGGGGGGGGGGGGGGGGGGGAGGCATACATAGTCAAACTGAGTCATACAATCTGGCAGTGAGAGCACTGACCATTTCACCACATGAGCTTTGGGGAAACAATTGCTAGTTGCCCATCAGATTCAACTGACAAAAACAACCAAATATCAATTAATATGTGTAAACTTTTTATGCATAATCAAAGAACAGATCAGGCCAAATTCAAGCAGAAAAGTGTTTCAGTTTCAGTTGTGTTGTGTTGTGTTGTGTGTGTGTGTGTGTGTGTGTGTGTGATGTGTGTGTGTGCAATTAAAATATTTAAGTGATTATCCCCCTCTTACTTTCCCATACATACACATGACACATTGTTTTGGTATCTGCTTTCCTAATCTTAGCCAAATAAGACAGGATATCTTGATTGACTGCTCCCACATATGCATGTATAAAACTCAGATAATAAAACAAACTACACAATAATACATAATCACACTCCTGCTTACATAGGATCTCTGTTTAAACAAAACAAGTTAGATCAACAACCAACTGATTTGCAGTTGCACCACTAAGGAACAATTGTCAAATATAAAGGAATCAGATCCATAGCAGAGAGAGACTGGGAGATCTAAAAGCACAGCAACAGCCATAAATACAGCTTTCTAGTCCAATCACAATATATGAGGACAAAGATAATCATATTTCAAAAGGTATAATAATTACACTACAATCACAAAGACACATAAAAAGCAATCCAATCAACAGGAGCTGAAGAAGATAGAAATACAATTCTTATGCACCCACAACATTTTGACTCCTTGTGTCAGCCATGCACAACAGAGACTTCAGCACAGCCAAAACAAGCATGGAAATTGAACATTTCTGCACCGACCTGGAGAAGACAGTGGACTTCGTCATGGCAACCAATTTGAAAGTCTGACGCTGCCAGCTATGTCGACCGCTGAAGAAGAAGAAGAAGAAAATCTCAAAACTCCTGTGGGACCTCTGATATTCTTCTTCTTCTTCTTCTTCTTCTTCTGTGTTCCCATGCCATATGGCCATAATGGGTAAGGTACATGTGTCCGGTTTTCAGTTTTCACTGGTCTCCTCGCTGCGTACAGCAGACACATTCCGATTTCGGAGGAGCTCAAAGGAGAAATAATTGTTTGTAAGATTTGTTTGATAAAAGGCAGGAGAATGGGCCAATAAGTCAGAAAGATAGTAGATGACAGAAAGCAAAGGAAAAAGGCAGAGTCAAAGAGAGTGGCAGATTAGAGGAAGTTACAAGCACAGAACTTCCAGAAGGTGGGGGTACTATTTTTACGAAAGACCCCCCAGTATCCCCACGGGGAAGGACCTCTGATATGAAGGGAAGGGAAGGGGAAAGAACCGAATGGGGATGAATAACAGTACAAATATAAAAACAGTAACACGGAAAGAGGATGGGAAAAACACTTAAAATATTTTAATCCTGGGACGGTATTCATGCCGAGATAGCATGAGACTTGCTATGCTAACTTAAGAAGCAAGTCCTATTTGACATTGGAAGAGCTTCTAAGTTAGCATCATGCTAAGTCTCATGCTATCTCAACGTGAATACCGTCCCTGGTTGCTATTTAAGGCAATATTTGTTTCTATAATGAATTTCTCACAAGAATTGTAAAAAAAAAACCCCAAACCCCCCCCAATTCTTTTGTGAAATGTATTCCCATTTTTGCAGCAATTTAGCGCATCTGATATTACTGATTACAAAATATTTCAGAATGTTCAGACATGGCCCAAAACTGAACCGATTAAACACTACAGGAAAATTATCTGAAAGTGAGACAGTCTGTATTGGTAATAATAATCCTCTCATACTTTTGTTGCTTTAGTTTAAAATAAAGACAAGTCATTTGTAACTTATATGTTAGGATGAACAAGCAGTTTCAAGACACATTGGTAAACAGCTTGATTTGACACAAGTACTTTATGATTCCATAATAAAATTATGGGTTCAAAAAGTTTGATAGCTATTTTTAAAGTAAATTTTAAAAAAAACCCTAAGTTTTCACTTAGTCACAAAAAAATAAAGTAAATAATTGAGACATTTATCAAGTCCAAAATCTTGAGACAATAACAAAGTTTTATTTTGTTACGTTAGTTAGTTAGTCTATACAGAAAACCGAATTCATTCATTCAAATTTAAAAAGACAACACTCTTTGGGCACATATGCCCATGCATGCACCCACCTTCATGATAAGTTCATGAATGCGGTAAATGAGTTAATGGAAATGATAATCCCACACAAAAAAAGAAAAATTCTTATAACATTTTTGTGACTGAACACACACACACACACTTCTTGATGTGCCAACAGATTATGCTAATTAATTATGATAATAAACAACATTTTTGCTTGTGAACTTGAAAGGCAAAGAAATCCCAATAGATCACAGCCCGATCAGTTTTCAGGTCAGGTCCGGTCAGGTCAGGTCAGGTAGTTAGGACATTAGGCCTCGCGGCCTCTTCACTGTCCTGTCATTTTTGTTTGAACTTTTGCACAGCTGAGAGGTTTTTATATTTTGTTCGGCAAATCTGCCTTTTAGTCATGCTCATATTGTAGTTTTGATATGTTGGTGTATCCACCAAGGAGGTTTTTGAATTGTGTTAGATTCGGTGCTCGTTTAATATGTGCAGGAAGAGTATTCCAAAACTTTGTTACTCTGTTAGAAAATAAAAAATTTCTAATATTAGTTCGGCTATACTGGGTTAGTATTTTTAAATCACTGTTACGGGTTCTTGAGTCAGTTGTTAGCTGGAACAAAGATTTATTAGTATTGTTATCACTGTGAAAATCTTTGTATGTATTTATCAGATCCCCACGAATTCTTCTGTATTTCAGATATGGTAATTTCAACTTTCTTAGTCTGTGTTCGTAATCAAGGAGACCAACGCCTTTAATCAATTTTGTTGCTCGTCTTTGGACCCTTTCTAATGCTGCCGATTGCCTTTTTAAAAACGGACTCCAGACCTGATTTCCATACTCTAGATGAGGTCTGACCAAACTTTTATATAGCTTTAGAAATACTATATTATCTAACCCAATAAAACTTCTAATTAGGCCCAGTAATTTCAAACACCATTGTATCTCCTTTGCCCCAAATAATTGATGAACATTGGAAAATAATTGATGAATTACAATCATTCCATGCCTTGTTCTTTTAAAGCTTCAGCATAGCAAAAAAAGATAAAACTAAAAAATAAAAAAAAGGTTTTCTAACAATACTCAACAAAATCTACATACAACTGCAGATAAACAGATCATACTGTAGAAAATGAAAGAATGGAAGCAAACATGCTGCATAAAATAGCGATAAAAGTAACAATCAAACAAACAAACCAAAATAAACAATAGGAAATAAAGAATACAATAACAATATTAAGAAAAATCAATCAACAAAAAGATGGCAAACCTGTTAAATAAAACCAACAACCAGGTAAGAAAAACAAAGATTTAAAAAATTTTAAAATCAGAAGACATCCAAAACATAAAACCCAAACTGCATTGGAGACCAAGTTTTCATGGCAAGAAGTTTGTCATTAAAAAACAAATGACCATGAGCATTCTTCATGCTAGGACTAACCAGACTTTAAGAAAGAAAAAAAGTTCCTTTTTATAGTGAAACTATTTTTCTTTCAGTGCTTGTAAATTTAACGTCTTGATTAGTACATTAATTTTCATTTTTTTAAATACCGGTACTTCATAACTAGACACAACACAACACAGGTGTCACCAGTTTCACAAGATTTTGCAGCTTTAGTTATTGTTATGTGCGTTATCATCCCAACAGTATTTTAATAAATATGCTAACAATACATTTTCATCTTTAAAAGTAATCACACACACACAAACAAGAGCGTGTACAAGCAGAGAAAGTTTTTGTGGAAGATCATATGGAAAACTGTTCACTGTAGCCCCACCAAAAAAAAAATCTAACATATCACAGTCTTTGGAAGATAAATGAAAAAGTCGACAGTTTTTAGACTTCACGAAGGAAGCTAACACTTGGTTTGTTGGATGTTAGTTTTTCTTTGGTAAGATCTTGTACAAGAAGCATCATTTTTGGTTTTGAGATAATTTTGAAAAAAAAAGAAGAAGCTGGTTTTGTAGTAATTGTAGTTTAGCATGTTCTGAAATTGTGTTATTACGTTTGATTTTGTGCAGACGGGTGAATCTTTTTATGCTTTAGGCTTTGTATGTGTCATCTTATTCCTGACACCCCCCAAAATGGAACAGGCATACAAAAGCCTGAATGTAGACAGACACCTACAACATCAAAAGAGGGATGTGCACTAGCGATACAGGGGTGCAGACAATACGCATGCATGCACCATGAAACACTGTCTGCAGTATTTAGATTAGACTGGAATTCCAAACTCACACCTCTTTTTCTATCACCAACGCATACAAAACCACATCTTTAACACTTAATTAGTATTACAGTGGAACCTCCCTTATAAGACTCCCTCCCTTATAAGACCTACTTCTCTGAGACATTGCCCTTCTTTGTAAGTATTAAAATTACCTCCCTTGTAAGACCCCTCCCTTATAAGACCTCATTTTGAATGATTTTTGAAGGTCTTATAAGGGAGGTTCCACTGTATACAAAATAAACCAAACACACATCACAAACGTGCACACAGAAGAAAATCAAATGCTAAGTATGACAATAGATATGGCTTCTTGTAAGAACAATTTCTACAAAATAATATAGAAATTTCATGTGACGAAATTTCTTTGAGACACACATTTTAACCTCCTCAACTTAGTGTCATAACGGCAAATTCAAAGCAATATGCACAGTGGACAAGGATGATGAAAACCTATAGAGAGAAAGCTCTTATTAGACTATGATGGAACAAGGATGCAGCAATTGATCAAGTCAACATTTCAGGCGTAAAGCAATTGAGCAAGGGAAGAGGCTTGATTTGCCACATAATTCCGTACCAATGAAGGAATTTGGCCAAATACAAAAACCCATTTCAGTATCTATTTACATTCTCTTTGGAGGCCTCTTTCTATACAGGATTTAACCAAATTCTTTGACCACTATGACAAGTCATGCCAAGAACAAGGTTCTATAGCAAAGAGTAAGCAGTCCCTCAAAATATGGTTTCAGGACTTTACAGAAATCGATAAACAAAATTCTATTTAAAGCAAGTTTTCTTCTTTTTATTTTGTTTTATTGATGTTCTTTTTTTTTTGGTATCCTGTGATTTCAAAGTTGAATATTTAGTTCAAAACAATTTGCTGTGGTGTTACGAGTTCTTATAGAAAAGACAACACGCACACACACACACACTGAGCAATGATTTTAAAAAAATAAAAAATAAAAGTTAAATCTTTAAAAGCAACACTACATGAATTTGTTTTACACAAAACAATAAAAACATCTTTCAAACTATAACTGCAACACACACACATCACTTTTTGTTAATAAATTCTGAGGAAACAAATCACAAAACTTTAATAACTCATTAAAAAAAAATCATAATCAAACGAAAGACAAGGCTTAATATGGGCACAAGACAGAACAGAGCAAACTTGCAGTTGCTCCTCACAAAAATTAAAAAAATCACTAACAATCAGGTTAACCGAGTAAATTGATTCTGCTAAAATCAAACTCATAACATGCAATGTTCTGATTATTATTTATGAAGCAAGCAGTAATGAGTAAATGTAAAGTCAATAAACAGCATGAGGGTGACCGTCATGTAAGACTGATTGTGTCACAAGCAGTGATCCCAAATGTAGATCTCAACAATGCACCAAATAAACATACGACCAAAACTGAAAGGCATAATACAGGACCGTTATAGTAGGTTAGCGATCAAATCCAAATAAACAACAAAGAAAAAGTAATAGGGATGTTAATGTGCAACAACAATCAAGTTAAATCAAAATGGAGCTACATTTTTTTTACAAGGCTATACAAGGCTATATATACAAGGCTTTAACAATGGAATTTAAAAAAAACTCAATTCATCAAATGTCTTATTAATCCACTTATTCAAAGGTGTTCATTAAAAATCTTTTAAACTAATACTTCAAATAAAACAGGGGTTTGTTTGCAGTTGAAAATAGATATAAATCTTTTTTTCCATTTAAAACAAGGAGGAAATTATGAGCTCGAAGGATGGACAAAATACTTAGAATCACTGAATACGGAGAATGTTGCAACCTTAAGCTAACTGCACAAATCAGGGTTTCTGAAAACGTAGAGATTGTGTGTATTTAGGCACTAGACCTCTCAAATCACCCCCTAGAATCTCAAACCATGCGTGAGATTTACTCTTTCAAATCTCAAGTAGGGGGTGAGATGATGCATTTAAATGATTTGTGCATTAACAGTCGTCGTCACTTAAAAAAACCACCCTAATGACTTTGCTCCTATTTCATTGGTGTGCTATGCTTATCTAGGCTACTCTAGTACTGCCACAAGCTGGAGTTGCAAGCCTAGATATACTAAAAATTCTATATAAGATTGTGCAGAAAGCCATGGCTCCTAACTCACTCGGGACTGGCCGAATTATTTCCCCTTGTTCTGTGGGGACTGGGCATTTGACTAGGTTCGTAAAATAATAACCAAAACCAAGTTATGAAGAGTTAGGCATCAATATTTTCAGAAAACATTAGCAACACTATGCACTAAACGATCGTAAAATATCAGATTCCTTACCTTCGTCGTTTGTCTCCTATTGACGAAAACAGCTAACACATAGAAAGAAGGAAAATTTCACATTCCGATCTTTGACCCCCCTCTACAACCAAAGCTGAATGTAAACTATGCAATGATTGGTTGATTTCAAGAGAGGCAAGGTCAAAGCAAACTGAAAATAGGTTATGACTTCGCACCGGAAAGCTGGTTACACGTCAGAAATCAAAACCTCTTGAAAACTCTTATGAGCCGGAGTCGGGCCATTCGTCCTAAACGGTTGTGCGAGCCATGAGCCGGATCCGGCTCATTCGTCCCGAGTGAGTTAAAGCTTGGCTACAGTCGGGCAAGTGTGCAAGAACATTTTAAATCAAAGAAGGAACAGGTTGTTCCGCACTTAGAAAAAAGCAGTGATGTGTGTGTACATGCGCAGGTGTGTGCACATGTCTGTGTGTCTAAATGTGTGTGTTAGTGTGTGCGTGAAACTCCCAATTTTTATTCAAGAACATAATATGAATTCTTAAATACAAAATCTTCTTAATAACAAACATCAAGAGAAAGAAATGGAGGAAATCACAATACAACAATCAAGCATTGCACATTTAAAAGCATTTTGAAGCTAACACTTATCTCCATTGGGAAAATTGCATGAACAAGCACATGCACACTGAGCAAGGGCGTGGCAGACTTAATAGCAGCACTTTGAAACTTGTCATTTTAAATCAACATTTTCAGAATCAATTGAATCTGTTTCCACACAAAAAAAAGTAAAAACAGTGCGAGTATCAACAATTTTTTTATTTTGTATAGCATTGATAATGTCAACAAATTCTCCTCACCCCGTCCCCACCCCAAAAGTCAATTGTTGTATGCAGTAGTCATTGAACCAACAATAAAAAGCGCCTCACCCTAACAATAACGGCAACAATCAACAATCTGTTTAAAGGATCTAAAACATGCGAAGCAACGTTCAAAGAAAATGCCAAAGGCAATAGATGAAAAGTTTGTAAAATCTGGCAACTATCAGTTTTGGTAAAGTTATTACATTTTCCCAACAATTCAAATAATCTAAGCACTACGCCATTGACAACTGTCAACAATCTTAATAACCTAAGTGTGTCATCATTAAAAATGTAACCCAACAGTTAAGTTTGTTGGTCATGTGACTTAACTTACAACATAAATCCCATTTGCAACACTTAAAAGTTCAGTATTTGCTTCAAGAAGTTTAAGTATGTTTTCTTTCATGTTTTTGTAACCACAGGATCCTACCTGTAAAATGCATGAGCAACATCTACAAAAAACCACAAAAGCAATATGGGAAAGGATTGCAGGATTATGTAATCTCTTGATTTCTGTTGTCAAATCAAACAATGAATTTTTTTTTTTAAAGCGTTAACACACTCAATATTCTTGTTTGTAGTTTGAAAGCATGTGCACTTGTATATGCATGATACTTGTTCGCAAATACATGCTCGCTTGAGCATACCCGCTTCTACGTGAATGCATAGGTCTATCTATGCATGCCTATAATTTTATAAGTATGTATCTAGATACATTTCCATGTGCAGTGCAAAAAAACAAACGAAAGTATTGAAGTCTGATTTAGGCTGTTTCTGCAAAAATAAATTTTCTATTCACTGCCTTCCTTCCCACAAAAGATCTCTTCCTTCATTCTATATATCTACATAACAATTTGTTAAAAAACAACAACTGAGCAGCAATTTCTGTCTTCTTTCTCACCTTTATATTGCACACAAAACAAATTTTAAAAAAGAAACACACAACACGCACGGCAAGCACCAGTAAGGTAAAGCTTGAATGGATAATGTACAAAAGGGTACGTGTAGAGCAATTCATTATTGATACTCACATCACACAGTGACATCCACAATTCCAGTAAACTGGGAATGGTATGCATTGAGTGACCCTTGCACTGATTCACATCTCAACTTACTTCATGATGAGAAAGAAATACGTGAAGGTGCTGATGGGACCCAGAGATGCACCAGCCATGCCTGCCATATCAACACGAGAGCAGCCCTGCTCCAGCCTTGGAAGTCCCGTGTTGTGTTACTGGGGAGCAGGCACACACGGGACATTCCATTAAGTATACAAGGCACATAGCTACTCCCGGCTTGATCGGATACGATACAGAGGAGTCCTTGCGAAATGTCCACAGCCCATTTTTCACGACTGCAGAGCCCACCGGCAAACGACACCCAGTCAGAAACCAGAACGCATCCAACAGCCCCCACCAAGGACAGGCGAGGCCAGTGCATCTCCAGACAAAGCCACAGGCTTCATGTGAACAAAAAAGCATGCACAGGTTTGAACACTTGCTATTTGGTAGCCTTTTCAAACAGACAGCAGATCAGGGAGAACTGAAAACAGACATACCCTTTGCACCTGAAAATGTCAGGGTGGGCTATGGATGTTGACAAACGCAATCCAGTCTGAACACAAGAGAGAAAAACGCAGCAATTTCTGATGCGTAGATGTACCAACAAAAAGGAAAAAGTCCGAACCTGAAACGGTACGATCCAATCACCTTATCATCTGAGCTAGTATGAAAATGAAAAGATTGGCGATCTGCTATTTAAATAACAGGCGCATACATGTTGTTCTAAAAACTAGAGCAATGGATAAATTAAAAAAACGTTGTGTTGTGTAAGATGAAAGTGCAAACTTTAAAAGTAATTGAATAGATCGGTTTATATTTAAGATTCTCAAAACACACACTCACACACACAAGCAGGCAGGCGTACACACGCACACAAATAAAAATAAAAGCAAAACATATCTAAAATATTCATAAACCAATGGCAGAAGTCCATAAAAACAAACAAAACAACTGTGTGTTTAAAAAAAAATCATGTCTCAAGCCCTCTCACGACCAAAACATTCCCTTAGTTGTTGTGTTTTGGTGTGTTTTTTTACGGGTCAACAGTCCAGAAGACTAATGGAGGAAACCCAAACAGCATGAAGCAGCAGACAGGGGAGAATGGGGTGAACCCAAGCCAACAGTGCCAACCCTTAGCTGCTCCAGCAGGCTGCCTACCTGCCTGAACAGGCACAGTTCACACACCACAGACAAATCACACATCACACAATCAACACGGCAGCAAGAGTGGCTGTCTCCTAAAATAATTTATCAACACATATAAACCTGCTCTGCCTAAATGGGAGGGAAGAAATGCTTGAACCTGTGTGGTAAGCTGGGCCTGTATTCACGTTGAGATAGCATGAGACTTAGCATGTTGCTAATTTAGAAGCTCTTCCAATGTCCTATAGGATTTAATAGGACTTTTGGAAGAGCTTCTAAGTTAGCATCATGCTAAGTCTCATGCTATCTCAACGTGAATACAGGCCCTGGATAATAAAATAAAACAGAAAAGGACTGTCCCAAATGGCTTTGGTTTCTTAACCTGTTTGGTACACGCTATTCCAGAAATGACAAACTAGATACAAACACTTTCTCTCTGATGGGAGCGTTTCATCTATCAACAACAAATACCATTATGCTATAGAAGCGATAGCCAAGCATAGAAAGGGGGATGCCAAAAGTCTGTTTCATTTACTAATAAACAAGCAAGAGATAATTATTCAGAAAAGTCACTGAAACCTGATGCCCCCCAAGCCGATTTAAAATGTACATTTTTCTTTTAACGGACAAAGCCTTTAGCCCCGTCTTCTCCAAAGGACACAGGCAGAAGGGTTTCGACAGATATCAGCTACTTTTAGAGAGGGGTGTGTGTGCAGCCCGGCGCCTGGGCGCGGCAGTGAAGGGCAGAGGGACAGGCTCACACAGAGACGACAAACTCCGGGTTGACGTAGGAGAAGCCAGCGAATTCGGTCTGGTCGAGGTTCATGATGAACAGCTTGTCGGTCGGGGTCAGCTTGGGGGCCTCCAAGGTGAACTCGCGGTCAAAGTTGCTGACGTCTTTGCGACTTTTCTGCCAACAAGCACAGGTAGAGGAGGTTAAGTGCACCATTCAAAGAAATGGATTGCTGAATTGTATCCATGGATCAAGCTAAACGAAAATGTTCGCAAAATAGCTAGCTATCTACACCACGATTTATACTTCAGTACACACAAAATCATATTTCATAACTAAATTCAACTCTTCAATGAATCTCAATCTATGTCACAATTTCAATGATTGCTGCTTGCGAACAAACCGCTACCAGTGTAAAGCTTTACGCAGTTATTGCTTAAAATGACCTGAACAAAGATCTAAAACAGTACTGATATCTTTCACATGCTTTAGTACTTATCATGAAAATATCCAATATTTGAATTATAAAGAAAAGTCTCCATTATCTATTACATTTGGTATGAACCAAAGAATAACAGACAAGTCTGAAGAATGATACATTTATGAACACAGCATATGTAATACAATCAATGTTCTTCTGTGTCCTTTGGGGGGAAATATAAAAAAGAAGAGAGAAAGCATGCTGTAATCCATTAAAAGAGCAGTTACAAATTATTCTACAAAAGCTACAAGAATAATGAAGCAACAACAATTTCATTCATTACAGTAATTTAAATCTTCCATCAAACTCTCGGTGGAGAGGAGAGACAGTAAGAGAGAAAGAATAGGGGGTGGGGGGGGGGGGAGAAAAACATAAAGGTAGGACAGGATGGAGAGGGAGAGGCATGAGCAAAGAGGATAAGGAAATAAACTGAGACAAAGAGAAGGGTAGGGTGGGGTGGGGGTAAGGAGAAAGCTGATTATTAATGCATGAAAGATAGGATCCATAGAAGTCCATCAAATATTAAGTTGCTTTTTACAACACAGAACATCATTCAGCAAAGTTAATCCTCTGTGCAATCAATCCACGTTTAGATAGTTAATCCTCACTCAATCAACAAGTCGATTAACGAAAACCATCAAATCAACCACCTCACACATTTATGGGATAAACCGTGGGTGCTCAGACAGGGGGGTGTTAATCATTGTTAATCAAACTACCATGATGCATTCAGTGAACAACAAAATCATAACAGAAAAAACCCCAAAGCCACCCAAAATAGAATGCCATTAAAACCAACAAGAAGAAAAGTTATTTTCAGCATATGAAATAATTATGATACTCTGCAAATGTATTTTCTGTCTTATACTATCATAACCACATAATAATCACTAACCCCTTTTCCCTCTCCAATTCCAATGCCTTTTACTGGTAGGTCTTTATTTTTTACAATAGATTATGAGATTTGTTAATAAATAAGCAAAATGCAAAACAAATGAATCATATAAAACTTTTAATGATTTTTGTTTCAATGTATTCAAGGCAATGAAAAGAGAGAAAACATGAAAGGAAAAGGCATGCATTGAAAAATAAATGTGAAGAAAACAAAGAAAAGTAGATTGAGAAAATAAGGATTCGGTCAGCGGCAGGCGAGGTGATAAGATGCGAACTGCACGCTCTCCTCTCAAACCGAATTAATTTAATGAACTCGCACGGTTTTATGCTTGTTTTTCTTTTGCTGTTGAAAACTGCTTCAAGTTCATGATTTGAGTTCCTTTTTCGTGTTATTTTGCAAAAACAACATGGAACATTCTTCAACTGTGAATCCCGTCTTTCTAAAAATCAAGACATTCCTGATTTCAAGAACCGACCTTCCGTACTTGAAATTTGCTTGGCAAGCGAACGCACAACGGGCCAAGGCTCCATTCTGGGCTCTCAAAACATGAGTGTGTGTGTGTGTGTGTGTGTGTGTGTGTGTGTGTGTGTGCGTGTGTGTGTGTGTGTGCGTGTGCGTGTGCGTGAGTCTGTCTGTGTTTTAAATATTACTTTTGATTGCTTTAATATACTTATTTTAATCTGCTGCATGTGTTGCAAAAGAAAAATTTCCATTATAACTTGTTTTTTAATGGACAATAAAGTTTTTAAATTTGAATTTGAATTTGATTGTGGCGAATTTACCCGGCCACAAAGGAGGCTCGCGTTGAATTATTGGTCAAGGGGATGAAGCTGAGAGGAGCCCTCCTGCATGTCTCCAACACAAACCCGTTCATTCTCCGTGATGCAACAGGTGAGGAGAAACCCACTACGAAATTATGGATTCACAATATCCCTATTTCGTGGCAGAATTGGAAATTTCGCACGCACTGACACAACTAGGTTGTGAACTGAGGTTGAACACAAAAACGGAAAGAGCAAGGAATGCAGCTTGTGCAGATCCATTTTTCATGCTTTTCAGAGCTGCAGATGTTTCGCTCAAGGTCATAGGATCTTCGAAAGTTAATGCTTCATTTTCATTTAGTTTAGTATAAGGTTCAGATTCTATGAAAGCATTGGCTGCTTCCTGTGTATCATTAGCATACGTTTTTTGATTGCATAAACTTTTATAGTAAGAGACTTGTTCCTTTAATTTTATTTTTGGATCGGTGATAGTTTCCCCGGATTCTTTACTTAATCTTGTTATTATTCCATTTTTATTTTGGGCCTTTTCAAGGCTGCAAAAGTACTTAAGAGTCCCCCCCCCCATTTTAATGCGGTATCTGATTTGTGGACCTTTAGCTTTGTAGATGTGATATAATTCTAATTTCTGTTTAATATGGGTACATAGCGACACAACAATAGCATTATGCGGATCATCCTTCAGCTCTTTTTCTAGTTCTTGCAGCTGTGAATTAAGAAGAATTTCTTCTTTCTTTTTCTTTTACATGCTGAAGTTTTACCGAAATTGATGCAAATAGTTGTGAATTTCTACTTTGCATAATTCCCATTTTAAGACATTATCTATTCCAGAGTTCTCTGTGAGAAAGCTATCTTTAGTCTGGTTCATTTTTTGTACGAAATTAGTGTCTTTTAAATAAGTACTGTTAAATCTCCAATAGCCCGGACCTCGGCTGAATTCGCTATAATTGAGCTCTAGAACAACAGCTTTGTGATCAGAAAGAGCAGCAATGGAGGGCTCACAAGAGCAGAAAGGCAGAGCTTTATCAGAAACAAGAGCACAGTCAAGCCGACGAGCGATATAGGGATTGAAGCGCATCCAAGTTGCCTCTTTATCTGTTGGATGATACAGTCTCCAGATATCAATTAGTTCTACTGTTTCCAGTAAATGATTAAATGCTTGAGAAAAAAGATTGAGAAAATAACAGCAAAAAGCTTTCTACCTACTCCCTTTCTTGCTGAAGAGTTTTTGGAATAAATTTTTCTATACCACACACTTTTAGTCAGATGTTTATAATCCAAAGTTTTTGTCTGTTCTCCAAGCAAAGAATAGATACATGAACTTGAAAAAAAATCAGTTTAAAGAATGTTGAGAAGGAAGGCCACTGCACTATCCTTTACAACGCCAAGCTACAAAGATGACAAATCTTAGCATTTCCCAGCAACTGTCTGCCTCTACAGTACTGCGCCTGTGAACTACGTCTACCTTCAACCACTTCGCATCTCGGTTTGAACAAAGAGAAGTAAAAGTGAGCTGGCTTCAAAGGCCCAAACACGGTTGTTGTTTTTGTCGTTGCTTTGTTTTTGTTCTTGTTGTTACCAAAATTAAAGTTGAGCATTTGAAGACACTGAATGTTAAATTATTCTTATCTTGTGATTTAATATTTGTTAAAGAATGTAAAAAGTTTATTCATCATTTATCTGCAAACTGAGGATGAAAGATGGTCAAAAGATGACACTCTTCAAAGCAGAATGGCAAGTTAAGCGAAGCAAGGGCACACAAAGCATCTGCACCACAGAGCTATAAAGGCGTAAGTGGGGGGGTGTACGAGTGTGTAACTTTAAAAAAAAAAAAGTTAAATCATGACATGTTGATATGCCAATCTTAAAAAATGAACACTTTAGCGATAAGCTTTTCAACAGCCCCCAAAAAAATTAACACAAGATAATAAAAGCGAAAGCAAAGCCAAAATCGTAACAGCAAATAAAAATCAGGCCAAAAAAAGCACATTTGTTGCTGCCATTTAACCACAAACAACACGTATCGTCGCTGTCCGACGCTAACCGTGTATCTACAAAATTTGACAAAAATAGATTTTTTACTGAAACTCCTTCCAGTGACCTCACGCAGGTCTTCTATAAATATCTTGTGTCTGCGACCAATGAAAATGCTCAAATTTGTCACATGATACCACGGAAATAATCGGGTATGTGGCTGGATGTTGATGGTTTTGAAGCGATAAGCGTGTAACTGGTCACGCTAATCGTGTAACTGCAGGCAGCTGTCGTATCTCCCATTGTGAGAACAATGCACTAACTTTGTGACTAACCGTGTAACTGAATTATCACGAAAATTTTGGGTATTAATGCAACTTTTATTGTGTCACATGTTTACTCATCGGTAAAGAAGAAGGGTCAAGCATATATCAAATGGGGATTGACTTTGTAGCAGGCGACAATATGTTTTTTGATGCTCCTGTAAAATCACTGATTGTGTAAATACACGGTTAGCGTCGGACAGCGACGATATGAATCTTTGAGTGAAAATAAGTTTTACTGTCTATCCTTCATCTTACTTACTTATTACAAGAGTAATATCTTGAAAAGAAAACAAATCTTTACAGCTGAGGATACCTTCTAAATTCATAGAACTTTCTTCAGCAAGCACACATTTCCCATTTCTAACTAATGTGGATCCACAATTTTACTGTGAAGTCTGAGCAGTGAATCTATCAGGAATTCATTTTAAACAGGTTTGTCTTTGGTTTATTCTTCTACCTTACAAACTGAAAAAGTTATAGGTTTTGGCTGATCTTGATAGCAAAACACACACAAAAATAAGATAAACAGATAGGCGAAAAATGTCGCAAAAGTGGATTAACCCTTTCACCGCCAATGTCGCATTTATGCACCACAATGGTTTAACACCCATGTCACTAAAAGGCATCAAATGTTATCCGAAGACCCTATTTTCTTAAATTTGGGAGGTAAGGATAGGCCTAATGTTATACATGTCACAGAGGAATTCCCAATATTGCAGTTATTTTTTTCTCTCTACTCAGTTACGCTTAAAGGTATTTTGGGGCTGAAAAATGGCTGGCGGCGAAAGGGTTAAAAACCCACCCCCAAAAACAAACCCAAACAAACAAAAACCAAGAAAAGTCATAGTAAATGAAAAATCTTCTTTATATTCTTTTTACTTGTTCCCCACCCCATCCCTACCCCCTCCTGAAATAGAGTTTGAAATTTTTAACATCTAAATAAGAATTTTTTTAAA